>JASANB010003819.1:0-195646 GCA_030248155.1 Sabatieria punctata
CAATTTTTCTAATGTAAAATTTTGTATGGAATTGAATGGTGGCACTCCCAGGTCGCTCCGACCACTGGGAAGGGTGCAATTCGCGATTTCCTGAACCCTACTTTTTTCAAAAAACCGAATTTCAAAAATGACAAAAACTGGATTTGATCACAGTTCTCCAACATTTTAAGAGACAGAGACCTCGATCTTACTTCATCAGAGAGCCCCGAAAATATCCTTTCTTTACAAGTCATCAGATTTTAAATCGGCCGAAAATTAGCATACAGCGGTGCATTTGAAAATTTGAAACAGAGCACAATTTTCAAACCGGCGCATACAGCGGGCAGCATTTTGAAATTTAATGTTTTATACTTCATTCGATTCGCCTCATCGAGAACTTTCGTTTAAAATTATTTTCAGCTTGGGACAGACATTGTGAAGGGTAGAAAACTCGCAAAAACTGAAAAATACTCAAGTTTTTTCAGCTTTTTTGCATGAATTTGTTGTGTAACTTTTAACCAGGAGAAAAGATTTATATTTTGGTTATAAATTTTGAAACAGACCACCGTGCCCATCTATAGGCCGAATTTCAGCTCACTAACTAAACCCGCTTAAGAATTACAAATACTTTTATAAGGACGATTTTGGTTATCAAATGAAAAAAAGTGCTGATTGATGTTCTTGATTTAGCTTGTAGTGGCAGTGCATACCGTAGCAATTACATTTGTGAAAACTGTGGGAGACACAAGGAGCTACGATTACTACTTGATCCTTAAGTTCACTGGTTTGAACTGCGCGCTTGGTCGGTAGGCAGGCCGCCAACCCATATAATGATTATTGATTACTTTAGCCACGGCAGTTGCGCCTGTGGGCTTGTGTTGGTGTTGGTGGATGCAGGAACTCACATGGCTCACAAAATAAACTCTGTGTTTTGTGTTGTGTGCATGCTGACGCTGAGTGTGGCTGGGTGGTTGTTTACTTATTACTAGGCCTTCTGGGCGTTTTCAACCAAAATGTCCGCCACTAGCACTGCCGACAGCGTAAGTTGATTTGAATTTGATGATTGTTTATCGTATTAATGCGACACAAAATCTTGTGATATAACTGTAAAAATTTTCCAAAGTCACAAAACAACCTAGAAGAAATGGCTAAACAAGTTCTGGTCCTTCCCCATCCAGTTGAAGCCTTAGGCAAAGCCATCTGCCATTTGGCCAAGAATAACGAGCTTGAAAGAGAGACCAAGGGTTCTCTGATGAGCATTTGTGTGGCACTTCAGATTCCTTATCCAAAACAACGGACGAGACGGCTCTGGCTAACCACTGGCTACAGAATTAACAGTTTGGTAATGTAGGTGCTTGTTTTTCCCACAGTTTCACAAACATAATTGCTTTATTATGCACCGCCACAACAAACTAAATCAAAAATATCTATCAGCATCTTTTTTCATTTGAAAACCAAAATCATCCCTACTTATAATTATAAAAGTATTCGTAATTCTTAAGCAAGTTTAGTTAGCGAGCTGAAATTCCGCCTATAGACCGGCACGGTTGTCTGTTTTAAAACTTATAACCAAAATATAAATATTTTCTCCTAGTCAAAAGTTACACAGCCAATTCATGCAAAAAAGCTGGAAAAACTTGAGTATTTTTCAGTTTTTGCAAGTTTTCTACCCTTCACAGTGTCTGTCCGAAGCTGGAAATAATTGTAAACGAAAGTTCTCGATGAGGCGAATCGAATGAAGTATAAAACATTAAATTTCAAAATGCTGCCCGCTGTATGCGCCCGTTTGAAAATTGTGCTCTGTTTCAAATTTTCAAATGCACCGCTGTATGCTAATTTTCGGCCGATTTAAAATCTGATAACTTATAAAGAAAGGATATTTTCGGGGCTCTCTGATGAAGTAAGATCGAGGTCTCTGTCTCTTAAAATGGTGGAGAACTGTGATCAGATCCAGTTTTTGTCATTTTTGAAATTCGGTTTTTTGAAAAAAATAGGGTTCAGGAAATCGCGAATTGCACCCTTCCCAGTGGTCGGAGCGACCTGGGAGTACCACTATTCAATTCGATACAAAATTTTACAATAGAAAAAGTGGCTTTAATCAAATTCAAAATTTCGTCTGTCCAAGGTTGTAACGCTTCTGCAGACAACGACAATTAATGTGAACAGAGTTGTAAAGGCCTTGATCACTGAGATGAAAATAGAAAAGCTTTGTAGCTCCGAAGCATTTGGTCAGAAATGAATTGGTGGCTTCGGTATGAACAGTTTTGAATGTGACTGTAATTGTAGACGAGTTACCATACTTACACATACATAGTGAGAAGTACACATCGCTATGGTTAAGTTGTTGATCCAGTCGTTCTTCCAGCAGATGGCATCTCTTTTACCAACTACAATCGTCTGTGGGGTGCTATTGACTATCTTAAGCGCTACATAAGGGAATCGCCCACACCTGGCTTGAGGCGATGACGTAACACAGCAACAGAAACTCTATAACCATAGATAGGTACATAGAATCGCAGACTGAACACTTGGCTGGAGTTACTGGGATCAGTCACGAAACTTTGACAGAAACCGACAGTTTACCTAAACCTAACTTAGCCCTTTCACAGTCAGGCACTTAACGCTGTTGATGGGTACGGTATGGTGCCGGTATCCATATTCATATGGTGCCAATGCCTAGACATGGGCAAAGCATGGCCAACCACAGGTAGTATGTGGAAGGTATGTAGTGGGACAGCTAAGCACTTTCTGCAACAACTGTATCACTAGCTGATTTGCCAATAGGAGCTGACAAATGCTGATCACCTATTTGTGACAAAGTTCCCTGACTGACTTACCTGTGAGTGCCAAATACCTGACAGTGCTTCTGTGTAGTCTGTAGTGCTCATAACTAAAGTATATCATACAGGCAGTAAAACTGTGTATGCAGATATTCGCTGCTATAAGCATCTCATTACTATTCTGAGAATTTTTAGTGGATAGGGGCCGTCCATAAATGACGTCGTTCCAGAGGGGGGAGGGGGGTCGGCTGAAATGCGACGATAGACGACGCACCAGGAGGGTAGGGGGTTAGCAAAAAACGACGTCGCTTTTTTCGGATTTTTAGGGTACTTCAAGTGCAGTATTTTCGATTAATGCACATTCTGTCAAACGTCTCTCCATACAGAAAAGCTTCCCAGAGTGGTTGTAGGGATTTATTCTATTGACGGCGCAGTATGGTACCAAGAAACCGTGACAGTACTGTATGTACTGCCCTTTTATCGAGGGGGTAAACCGAAAACGACGTCGCCGTAGGGGGGTCCCAAGAAACGACGCAAGGCGATTTTGGGGGAGGGGGGTCCGAAAAATCGGGATTTTGGAACGACGTCGTTTATGGACGGCCCCATAACAGGTGACGGCAAGCATCTAATCCACACTTGGAGTAATTTCAGCCAACCAAAAAATGCGGTTGTTAGATTTTGTTTTAAAGCACGGTTCAAAAAAATTTTTTGAGCACAGTGTATATGTAGTTTGCCAGATTCATCTAAAAGCTGCCCTGGAGTTAAACAATTGATACCACCGTTTATCAGTGTGTGCAATTAGCTCTTTGTTTTTGCTTATTGCTTCTAATTCTGCTACTTTCTGCTTACATAAATTCAACAGCTGCCAGGAAGAAAGACTGAATGTTTTATTTCAATAGGCATCAGTCCAGCAAATCAGTCATAAATTATTTTGTTTTCACGTTCCAAGTAATCGGTACATGTGTGATGTCATCTTTTTCCTTCATAGGACCGATTTCAATGCGAGCATATTTACTTTTCTCAGACCATACTAAGAGGCTGTAACCGGAGCACAGGTTGCTACTGAAAATTCTATCAGTGAAAACTAATTTAAATAGTTGAAACAATTGTAATCCGCGACCCCACTTCACTATATGAGCAAACAAGGAAATATATCAAGTTCGTTTCTATATGACAGGGTCTGCCAAAAAACAACCCAGCAGATTTATTCTGTGGCAACCCCAAATCTCTATCGATTTCAATGAATCTTTTTTGAATGAAAGACAAATAAATTATTCACAGATTGGTGCAATTTTCATTAATTTACTCTGCTTGGGTCCTGTGATATGATCTGCTTTATTATGAAGTGCAACGGAATCGCTCTTGTTCATTGCCAATGTCTGTTTTGACTTTGAGCGTAAGTATCTCAGGAACTAAGCAAGAGTATCATAATAAAGAATTTATGTATCTTTCATTTAAAAAAAGATTCATAGAATCGGTTAAGATTTGCAGTTGTTACAGTCAAAAGTCTGCTGGGTTTCTTCAAATCACTGTTTCTTCATTACCAAAATCAGTGTTTCAAATTTGATGGCAAATATCTCAGCAACCAAGTGAACCATGAATATGGAACCAATGTGTCAATAATATATTTGTCTTTCATTCAGACAAGATTCCTTCGAATCGGTTCAAATTTAAGGTTGCTGTGCTACAGCAAAAAATCTGCTGGGTTGTTTTTTGGCGGTCCTGACCCTGTATATCAAATAATATTACATCAGTATTCCATTTCTATAGCTACCCGTATATGTATATGCAAAACATTGTCACTCTGTCACATTCTGAACCCCTAATTTGGACTACTACACTTATTACACCAGGCATTTATGTACGCCGCGTCGTTGGCTCAGTGGGTAGCTCGCTGCCCCTGAGTCACGGCGGCCCCTGCATCCCTAGCGGTTGTAGTGGTTCATCCTCTCGGCGCGGCGCGGCAAGTTTTTTGCTGCAAAGAGTTGGTCGTCGGCACAACGCTCCACCCAGGCCACCGAAAACTGGTTACAGTGAGTAGGTAAAATGGGAACCAACTGGATCTGCCGTTGCACCGAAAGCCGCTCCAAAAAGCATGCCGCGTTGGAGGGAAGATCAACGACGTCAGGAGCCGTCTGAGAAACCAGCAATAAGGCCAATACCGGTTTGGCCACTTGGCCGGGCGGCCGTTGGGAGCTGTCGGCACCATGACGTCACCACGCCAGGCACTCTCTTAGTACCTGGCGCCCAACAGCATGGCTTGAGTGGCTTGGCAGTGAAAGAAGGGCAAACGTCCGAGATGACGATATCAGGGGTAACGAAATGGACCGTGCAGGTCTGATCGTGGGGCTGTACATCGTACATCGGATCGGATCGGATCGAGCCATTTATGTACGTTGAAAGAAATCCAAAATTCGGTCCGGCCCAATGTAAGATCAAATTGACTCACCCATTACACTTGATCAACAGCTTAACCCGTACAACAGCTTGGTGACGCATATTGGTGTAGAGATAAAAATAGAAGAGCTTATTAGCTCCAATGCAGCTGGTCAGAAAGGTGTTGCTCCCTTCTGTCTCAATGGCTTTCAATTTGCCTGCACAGACAGTAAGATACATCATTTATATTATTAAACAGTTTATACTTACCTGGGGCTATGGTTACGTTCTCAGTGAAATCGTGTTTCCAACACTCGGCTAATCGGTTAATAGGGCTTGCTATAACCGCCTCCTGGGCATTGTTGGTTATCTCAATCACCACATGCGGAATGGAGGATACATGGCTGATGACAAAACACAACAACAGCAACTTCATCGCAGCCATAGCTCAAACGGTAGCTTTTGCTATGTGCAATCAGTCAGGAAACTTGTTTAAGCTGGGTATTGGTTAATTTGCCATCCACAGGTATGCAGTCAGATGACTATGCATGTATGTAAACTCTACTATTGCTAAGTAAATTTGTTTGAAATATAATTTAATTATAATTTATCTACAAAACAATTTACTTGTATTGGTAAATTTCTAAAAAATATAATTAAAATTATACTTAAAATTTACTTAAGGCAGAAAGTCACTTTTATCATAATTAAAATTATTATTTACTTGTATTAGTAAATTTCTAAAAGATATAATTAAAATTATAATTATGATTTACTTAGCAACACTAGTAAACTCTATAAGAGGACTACTTTACGTTCAGCTATGCACCCATAGGATACACATTTATAGCCGCATATGCCTAGGTAAAGCAACTCGTCTATGGGGACTCCATCACACGTTTCTGCAACAACCGAGTCCATATACAGTATAGATCAAAAAAATGTCCCATCGCTTTTTCGGCCTTGTTGTTGTTGTTGTTGTAACTTTTTGTCCTTTCGGACTAGGAGTAGCCAACTGCTATAGAGCAGGAAGAGACTACGGTTGGACGCATATATGCAATATGCAATATCAAACAATGCATATATGCATGGTTTTTGGCATGCATATATGCATATGCAATATCATATGCATGCAAAATTCCAATATGCAATAGTCATACGCAAATTGACCCTGATATCAAAATTTTGCATATTTTTAGTTTGCATATTTTTTGTCAAAGGTGTCGCTGACTTTTCCTGCTGTATACTTATGTTCTGAAGAACGTTAAACGATTCAAATAGTTGTTTTACCTATTTGGCGCGGAGAAATCCATAAAGTATTAATCCAAACAGTACAAATTTCAAAGAGATCTAGTGGACCGGTTTTTGGTTTTGAGCTGAGGAAAAATGAAAGAGTTTGTTTGTTTGGCGAATTGCAAATTTCTGCAACCACCTCATTGCTTCATGGAGTTTTCAGCACAACTGTTCAAACTAAGGTGACACAATGAACATCCCAAAACAGTCAAACAGACTGGACTTCAGTGTTTATAGGATAGTCGCCACGTTTTTGCTAATTTTTCATCAAACTAAAATATAAAATTTAAAATATTAAATCCCTTGATTGAGGCAGTTTATACTGTAAATCTGTACTTTACAGAGATCAAAGCTTCCTCTTTCGATGTACAGAATGGAGATGAATGGCTTGAGACCCTAAACTCAACTCGCAAAGAATGGAAATCTCAACTGAGACTTTTCAAATTCTGAATTTTTTACTTTGTAAAACTAGGACAGGACTACAAACGGTTAGGTATACCACATTAAAGAGAACAAATTTGAACATGCAAACAGTAATTTAGCCAAGAATCTGTAATGCCAACCATTTTTTATCTAAAAATTACGAAATGAGCTTGTCTTTCATGCGAAACTGTGTTTCCCCTCTTGTTCTTTCCAGATGAGGTCTGTATCTGTAAAATAGGTATGCCTAATAACTGCTAAAGATTTCCTAGACATTCCAACCAAACTCGAAAAGGCTTGGAAAACGTCTAATTATCGATTTCAGGCCGCCTTGATAAAATATGCAAATATGCAAAAAATATGCACGTATCTCATTTTTGCATGCATATGATATATGCAATATCAATATGCACTAGAGATTGCATGCATATATTCATATGCAATATCATATGCATCCCAAAAATCCAATATCATCCAACCATAGAAGAGACACAAGGTCCGGCAGCCTCCTTAACAACAACCCTCCCCTTTTTGCTGTCGGTGTGTGCAAGACAGCTAAGGTTTGGTCCCCATTTATCTACTTGCCATTGCTGACTTTCGACGGCCTGGGTTGGGCTTTGTGTCGACTACTTCCCATCGCCTCGACAGGTTTCGAACCCACAAACACACCGCTTCCACGGGTGCCGGGGCCGCCGTGACACACGGGATAGCGTAAACTACCCATGGCCAAGACGCGACGCGATTGGCCTTCACTCAAACGTTTCGTTCTCAGTCACTTCTTTACCGATTTGGCTCAAATTTTCAGCAAAAATTAACAACATGGTTGGCTAAATATTCTGCAAGTTTAGTGCCAAAATTCCGACTCATACTGGTTTTATGACCCGAAAACTAGGAATGAGGGTGGTCCACGCAAATTTATTTTTTTTTCGGTAATACAAGGAGTACAGTCCTGAAACTTGTAGGTATGATTGGTGTTGCTATTGGCCATAACATACTAAGCGGGCAGCCCTGTAGCTCAAAGGGCACTAAAATGGGGGAATTTCAAAAACATGAGTGAAAAGCCCATAGTTAAGAAATCTGCACCTTCTAGAATCAAAGCACTGAATCTGTTGTTAATCAACATAGATTGTAGCAGGAAGTTCGACAAATAAATGAACCTGATATTTAAGCTCTGTTCCACACCATAGTAACCATCCCTGCAGCGTTTTTTGAAAATTGAAAATCTTTAGAATCGTCATTTTGCCGGTTTTATGAAGAAAAGTCATATTTCGTCATGTTTTTGAAATTCCCCCATTTTAGTGCCCTTTGAGCTACAGGGCTGCCCGCTTAGTATGTTATGCCCAATAGCAACACCAATAATTCCTGCAAGTTTCAGGCCTGTACTCCTTGTGTTACCGAAAAAAATTAAATTTGCGTGGACCACCCTCATTCCTAGTTTTCGGGTCATAAAACCAGTATGAGTCAGAATTTTGGCACCACACTTGCAGAATATTTAGCCAACCATGTTGTTAATTTTTGCTGAAAATTTAAGCCAAATCGGTAAAGAAGTGACTGAGAACGAAACGTTTGAGTGAAGGCCGAAAAAGCGATGGGACATTTTTTTTTATCTATACTGTATATGATTAGCCCGTGCGATTATAACCGACAAACTGACAAAGTTCCCTGGCTGACTGGCCTGTGCGTGATGTGCAAAGTACTTGACTGTACTTTGGTGTAGTGTAGGCTTTTACTCATCACTAAAGCCAGTATAATCGTGTATGTAGATTTTCGCTGCTAAAGCATATCATTACTATTTTTATACTAGCGGCAATACTGTGTATTCCCTTTCTTTGTAATCGGTTCTCTTGCCAAACTCACCGGTCTCAATAGGCTAGGCCAGTGTGGTGCACTATTTATCTAGGTAACTAGGTAACTAGGTATACCTAGTATTACCTAGTTAATATTCGGGAAAAGTACCTAGATTTACTCTACCTAGTTGCTGGTTACTCTATTTTACCTAGTTTTACTTTACCTAGTTTTAAATCCTCATAACTAGGTACTTCTAGGTAGAACAAGTTTACCTAGTTTGATATTTTCAGTTTTACGTTGCTTTTTTTAATCAGCAAACCTTCAAATTTCCGGCTTTCCCACAATTACAGTGGGCCAGAGAATGAATTTCTGACTTGTTTGATCAATAAAATACAAATATTTACTTGAAATGTGTCAAGTTTCGTAAATTTTAACTCCACTAACTTCATCATTGTTTTAATGAACCAAAAATAATATTTTGACTTGATTTCGAGCGTTTTAGGTTTACCTAGTATTACCTAGTTTTTCTGGGCTTTACCTAGTATTACTTTACCTAGTTTCTTAGCTGAGAACTTTACCTAGTATTACTTTACCTAGTTTTTTAGGTGACAACTTTACCTAGTATTACTTTACCTAGTTTTTTAGGTGACAACTCTACCTAGTATTACTTTACCTAGTTTCAAATTTTTAAAATGCACCACACTGGGCTAGGCGCCTGAAACTTATACCCAAAAGAATTACAATCTATATGACAATCGGAACAAAAAAGCAGTTAGTTCTGCTTCTCTCTTTGGCTAAAATATGCCTCTTCTTTCCTGAATCTTGACTCAGTAGTGCAAAAGGTGGCATATGCAAGCTCTCCTGTGAGTTGCACTGCCCAGGCACAGACGGAGCAGCAGCAAAGCAAGCTAGTTGTTGTAAAAGGACAGGAGTAGCAAGCAATTCAGGTCAAATAATCGGAAGGAGCCTACAGAGTATTTAGGTCGACAAATTGCAGACACAAATACTTCTATAGACCGAATTCGGATTTTGCCGCATGTCTGTACTAGCATAAATCACCCAGATTTGTCACACGAGACATCGAAAAAATGCCTGCTAAATATCTCGCAGAAAGAGCTGATGTCAACCACATGTCAATCAGTATGCCGAAAGTTAATAGTGGAACAAAATTTTGCTCCCCTACTAAATTTTGTTATAATGTGGGTGTCGCATAATAATCGACTGTTTTGACAACTTCTGTGACACCTATACTACTGTATGTTGACCAGGTGCGCTGAGCTGAGAGATTTTTCTGCAACAAATGTCATGCTTGGTTGTTTGTTTTGTTTGTTTTATGAGCTCCACTGTCCTTTCGGACAGCTCAGGACACCCCTCGCTCTTTTCACAGCCCTTCAATGGGGTAGCCCTGTCTACAAACAACCCTCCCCTTTGCTGCCATTGGGTGCAACGGCAGCGCCGGTTCGGTTCCCATTTACCTACTGGCCATCACCGGCTTTCGGCGGTCTGGGTTGGGCTTTACGTCGACTACTTCCAGTCGCCTCGACCGGTTTCGAACCCACAAACAACCGCTCTCACGGATGCCGGGGCCGCCGTGACACACGGGATAGCGTAAACTATCCGTGGCCAAGACGCGACATTGTGTGTGAATGAATGGGTCAAATCGGCCATTCTCTGCAGAAATTCAACATCAGCCAGCAATTGAATCTTTATTTCAATGATGCATCAAATCCAGCTGGGTCTGCAGGTCAGGCAAATCACAAATCATACCAAGTCACCGGTATATGTCCGCCATCTTCTTCTATCTTCGAAGGACCGAGTTCAACCCCAGCGTACTTGTTTTTATATTTAATCGCTGCTACAAGGTTGTATGTAGTGCATGTATTGCTGAAAATTTTCTATGTTTGTTTGTATTGTGCAGGTTGTTCAATAAATAACAGGAATTTTGTTTTAACTTTAGTTTGAGTAGACGGATCTTTTTACTTTTGCTGTCATTTGAAAGAGCGCGCTTTGACCGATCGAGTGACTGGCCGCTGGTCAAAGACAAGTCACTGAGTCGGGTACTGTAAGAGTTTAAAACGAGTGAGTTCAGTACTACACTACACTGCCATTTTCTCCTGATTCTTTAGTTTTTTTAATGTTTTTTTATGGATTTTGTCTCAAATTCGGAATGGAGAATGTATGCTAAGTTCCCACAAACTGGGACTACCTCTAGTATAGTAACCATTGTTCGAGAACTGATTCCTAAAAGTGCACGGCCGCCACTTCAAGGCATTCTGTCAACGGAACTGAAGCCCTTCTAAAACGCTGTATCCACTGGTAGACTTTAATTTCTCTTGGCGCCTCTTCTTTATGTATACGTAGCATTCAGCATTCAGCCTTTTGATAATGGTTATTGGAGGTACCCCGAGCTTTGGGAACTTAGCATGCACTTTCCGTTCCTACTTTGAGGCAAAATCCATAAAAATACAATTAAAAAACTTAAGAAACGGGAGAAAATGCTTTAAACTCTTAGATTCTGAACATTTGGGACAGACAGAATACTCTGCCCTGACTGAATTGCGCTTTAGAACCAAAAATAGAGTCAGTTCGAAAACCGAGTATGGTCCGGGTGTAAAAGCCGCTTTGTCTCAACTACGCCTAAGCGTGGCTACTTACCCAAAGCATTGGACGTAGACTCTAATTCGTGCAACCGCTTTTCCACCAATGTTAGAGAGATAAAAATAGAAGACCTTATCTTTTCCAAAGCAGGAAGTCAGGAAGGTATTGCTAGCTTCTGTACGAATAGGTTTCAATCTCTCTGTAATTAATGCAGTTATGTCTAAATCACACAGTGTCAGCTACAGTCAAGGACCTAACGCCGTTTATGGTTTATCGTTAAAGGCACATATATGGTACTGGCAGGCACCCATGGGTATTGGTACCACTACCATATATTCGCTACGAAATTTGAAAAAATCTGAAGGGACTGCAGTGTACTACCGTTGCTAAGTAAAATTGTTTGAAATATTATTTAATTATAATTTGCTTACCAAACAGTTTACTCGTATTAGTAAATTTCAAAAAATATAATTAAAATTATACTTATAGTTTACTTAAGGCAGAAATTCACTTTTAATTTAATTAAAATTATAATTTACTTACCAAGTAATTTACTTGTATTAGTAAATTTCTAAACAAATATAATTAAAATTATAATTATTATTTACTTAGCAACAGTACAGTGTACCACTACAGAGGCTGGATGTAGACATACCATACATGTACTAGGGGGGTTTGGGGGGGTTACCCCCCTGCTGGAAAGGCCAAACCCCCCCTCACCCCCCCCCACCCCCGAGACAGGTTAAGGGACCCCTCCCCCGACCAAAAATACAAGTGGTGGTACTGGCTCCAGTATTATCAAACTGGGTCAGAAATCACTAATTTTTAGCCTAAAATTCACTTGAAAGGCCTTTGGAAACCGAATTTGGCGTTTCCACTGCTGATATTTAAGAGAAATCGGTGTTTTTGGAAGCTCTTTTTGTCATTTTTTGCTTGTTTTTAGCTTTAAAACGCTATTTGGCAGCTTTAAAATAGCGATTTTAGCGTCCTTACTGAAAAAAACGTGCTAAAAACGCATTTCTAGGCGTTTTGGAGCTTTTTGAAATTTGGGACCCCCCACCTGGGCGAAACCCTCCCCCCTCGACCCCGCACCTGAGGAAACCCCCCCCCCTACCCCCCTCCCCCCAGGTCGGCCCGGAGCTGTTACATGTATGGACATACCATAGTGTATGGTGCCGCTAGCCTAGGTTAACGCTACCATGTATGGTGCAGTACCATAAACGGGGTTAAGTGCCTGACTGAACTAAATTGAACCTCCTCTCAGATAGACACTCCTCAAGCCAGTTTGAAAAGTTGGCAGTTGTTGCTGGATCACAAGGTTGAGAACGTTTTGAAAAATTAATCAAAAGGTGTTAACGATTCTAGAACAGTACATAAACCTTCACTTTTTGTGTGCTGTAGTACCAAATATGTTAACTAGCGCATTTCAGTACAGAGCTTTTCCATATAAACCGCACCAAATAGTAGTCCCTGAGCCATTCCAAACAAACACCATTGGGCGTTTATTCAGATAAAACATTTCTTCTGGAAGAGATAAAAAGTATGATGAAAAATGGGTTACAACATAAAAAAATCGGAGCTAAAACAGACAGAGAGTAGAAGAAGAAGAACCTGAGTCTACGGATACGTTGCGTGTGAAGTCATCTTTCCAACACTCGGCATGGGCATTATCAGGACTTACTATAACCACGTCGTCGGCATGGTTGCTTATATCAAGCACTATATGGGGAATGGCGGACACCTGGCTTGTGATGTAGCAAAGCAACAAAACCTGTATCGCCGCCATAGGTTGAATGCTAGGGTACTGTAGGTAGGTAGTACACAACCAGTGAGGAAATTTTATCTGAAACCGATTAGAATAACCCATAGCGGGCATCAGGGGACGTCGTTCCAGAGGGGGAGGGGGACTGTATGGAACTGTAACAGAATCTGAAAGCCACCTAAAGGCTATAAAACTGGCCATCTATGACTGTGGTAGGTACGTTTCTCCAACAGCTTATTATTGTACCCTGATTAGCCCATGTCGGCTGATAAAAACCCGATCTGGCTTACATCCAAATTCTGAAAAACTTGCCTGACTGACCTACTCTGATGCACAAAGTAACTGTACTAGTGATGCAGATTTTCACCGCTAAAGCACATGATGCTAGTGGCAAAATTGTGTATGTAGATTATGGCCGCTCAAACATACCATTACTGGCGGTAGCACTTTGTGTAGGTTTTCATTGCTGAAAGAGCTTGAACTAATAACAAAAATTTGAACTTGAAACTTTAAAGCACTATTACTAATACTTTAACTTCTAATAATAATATATAAACGGTATTCTAAACTAAAACGGTATTCTGAGGGTAAAATTTCAAGTTGTACATTAGTAGTTGTGGAAAGTCAGAAGTTCCATTTTCAAAAGGGTGGTGTGTAAAGCTCTGACAGGGCCCTTTGGGCGAGAGAGGATTCTACTGCTATCAAATTTTTCCCTGACTGGACACCAAATTCCCTGACTTTTCCCTGGCTTTTATAAAATTCCCTGACTTTTCAGGTCCTGCACGAACTCTGGTTTATGACTATCGATTTTATCAGTCAAGTGATATGGCAGCAGCCCTAAACTACTGTTATTTTAATAGTGAACTTTTATTTTAATTTAATATTAATATAATAGAACTAGCCGATTTTAACTTTAATTTAATATTAATATAATAGTCCCGTGCCAGTTTTAATTTAGATTTAATATTAATACTATTAAATAACAATTTTAATAGTATTTTAATAGCATTTTAATAGTAGATTCTAAAATGAACTTAAAAGTTTTGGACACACTTTAGCGAATTGGTGAAACAACATCTTTTGCTTGAAATTGCTAGTATAAGTTAAAAATTTAATCAGAGATCCAACTTAGAAGCATTTTTCTCTGTAAATCCATGACCATTTTTTTAAAAATGACTTTGTCTGAACATGGTTTTAAGCATACATGTAACAGAGGAGTCTGGGGTCTGCCCCCCACTCGAGTTAGGCCAGACCCCCCGGATGGGGACCCCTCCCTCGAGACGATTTTTTGCGATTTTCTGCAATTTCAGACATAAAAATTGCCAAAATCGCCTGTAAAACAGCACTTTCTAGCTGTATTTCAGCCCAAATTAGCGATTCTTGACGATTTTAGCCGAAAAATTGCGATTTTATGCGATTTTTAAGCGTTTTTTAGTGCCCAACCCCCTCCCAAAAATATGGGCTCAGACCCCCGGCCGGCGCCAGACCCACCAAACCCGACCCGACCCATCCCCCTTCCACAGACGACCTGTTAAGATATTCGAAATTGCATTCGAACAGAACGTAGGCATTAAAATTTGAAAGAAAAGATTGATGCATAGTTATAGAGATATTTTTGACAGGAAAAGACTGTTACATAGGTTGTTGAGTAGATTAAAGCCCTTTTGTCATTCATGCCTATTACTGAGAAAAGTTCCACAGTTTCCAAGATTCGATCTTCAGAGGGCGGTCAGACACCTTCAATTTTTATCATTTTCTGAGGTAAAAATTCTGATTTAAATTCAAGTATTGTACTTAACTCCTTCATTGTCAAACAAGGTCAAACTATTAAAATGCTATTAAAATACTATTAAAAATAAATTTTAATATTCAGCCCCTCTTTGTGTTTTTAATTTAATTTAATATAATAGTAGGCCCTCTATTTTAATATTAATATAGATTTAATACTATTAAAATGGCACTATTAATAATAGTTTTATTTTAATATTAATATATTTAAATAACAGTACCCTAAACTCCATTATAAAACACTTTGGTTTCATCTTTAACAAAAAGCCACTCAATTATGGCCTCTGTGTAAAACTAAGACTATGCGTACATGTCGTAGTTGTAGCTGATTAATAAAAAAACTAAGCAAAAGAACGCAAAAACTTCGGCTCTAACTCTTCAAAAAATTGAAATTTCGGGGGGGTTGCCAAATTATTACGTAATTGGGGAGGGGGGTCAGCAAATTATTACGGGCGATTATCAGGGGGGAGGGGGGTCCGAAAATGGGCAAAAATACCATTACGTAATTTTTGCACGCCCCCAATTTAAAGAGCTGGACGGTCCCGAAATTATAGAAATCCCAACCTCTGTTTGGGAATCAGCTAGAATTCGGGCCCGCATATAAAAAGGGCGGGAATCCTAGCAAATTCCCAATGAGTCATCTGGGAATTGCATGGTAATCAAGATTCACTGGGAATTAGCGGTAGTCGCGAAGGAGTTAAACACAAGCAATCGTTTATATCTATTTCGCTACCGCTAACAACTCGTATTGCATAGGCAGTCGATCAGTATCAAACATAACTTTTTGAGACCAATATAATCCCCTATATCCGGCGTAGCAGCGCAAAATATCATACTAGGCAGGAGTATGCGATACCATGGTCTGCGGACCCCGCGATACCAGCGATATGGGCCGAAGTGAAAAACATACCATGGCCTACAATCCCCCAGCTGCTATTTGATATCAATGAAATACCAAAGACGAGTAAGTGGAAGAAAAATCAAACAAGTTTAAATAAAAGCCAAAATCAGAGCTACGAATCTAAGTTCTATGCTACTAGCACAGAAACACAAGCGTTCATTAATTCAAACATTATTTGCGAATCAATTTGAATTTTCCGCCATTCTAAAATCGGCTTGGTCGTGTTTGCTTGTGTTTTGCGCGCCAACTTAACTGCTTAGCTAAAAAAACCTCGCTGCTCTGCTGCTCTGTCCGTCCGTCCGTCCGTCCGTCCGTCCGTCCGTCCGTCCGTCCGTCCGTCCGTCCGTCCGTCCGTCCGTCCGTCCGTCCGTCCGTCCGTCCGTCCGTCCGTCCGTCCGTCCGTCCGTCCGTCCGTCCGTCCGTCCGTCCGTCCGTCCATCTGTCTGTCTGTCTGTCTGTCTGTCTGTCTGTCTGTCTGTCTGTCTGTCTGTCTGTCTGTCTGTCTGTCTGTCTGTCTGTCTGTCTGTCTGTCTTTGTCTTTCTTCAGAACCGACTTTTTTGCTAAAACCTTTTTCTACAAAGTAGTTATTTTATTTAGCAAGAATTCTCTGGTCAACTGCCTTTTAACTAAATTTACTTACCTCCCAAATTTTCCTTTCCATTTGCTTGCTGCTCTGTTAGCTAAAGGAATAGGTGTGTTTCCATTTATGCGTGGTTACCATTTTTAGGCACGCTTTGTCAGGCATTTGTCACGAATTTTCGTGGTTGCATGTCTTTATGGCCAGGCGCACACAAATTTTCTGCATCTAAGAGATAGTGAAACAGGCCGGGGTTTTTTGGGAAAATATCCATCCCTGCTGTGAGTTTTGACAATTTCTGTGACACCTATGCTACTGTATGTTGAATA
Source organism: Sabatieria punctata (assembly GCA_030248155.1). Taxonomy (NCBI): domain Eukaryota; kingdom Metazoa; phylum Nematoda; class Chromadorea; order Araeolaimida; family Comesomatidae; genus Sabatieria; species Sabatieria punctata. The sequence continues at coordinate 16,593 of JASANB010003819.1, forward strand.
GGTGCGCTGAGCTGAGAGATTTTCTGCAACAAATGTCATGCTGGTTGTCTATGAATGAATGGATCAAATCGGCCATTCTCTGCAGAAATTCAACATCAGCCAGCAATTGAATCTTTATTTCAATAATGCACCAAAATCCACCTAAGTCAGGTCAGGCAAATCATTATAGTAATCATACCAAGTAATCGGTAAATGTCCACCATCTTCTTCTATCTTCGAAGGACCGATTTCAACCCCAGTATACTTGGTTTGGTGTTTAATCACTGCTACAAGGTGGTATGTAGTGCATGTATTGCTGAAAATTCTACGTTTGTTTCTATTGTGCAGGTTGTTCAATAAAAAAAGGAAATTTTGTTTTAACTTTAGTTTGAGTGGACGGATCTTTTTACTTTTGCTGTCATTTGAAAGAGCGCGCTTTGACCGATCGAGTGACTGGCCGCTGGTCAAAGACAAGTCACTGAGTCGGGTACTGTAAGAGTTTAAAGCGAGCGACTTCAGTGCTACACTGCTATTTTCTCCTGCTCCTTCAGTTTTTTAATGTTTTTTTAAGGATTTTGTCTCAAATTCGGAATGGAGAATGTATGCTAAGTTTCCACAAAATGGGACTACCGCTAGTAACCATTGTTCGAGAGCTGGGGTCAATTTCTCACCTCACTTGTAATTGACTTGTACTTGACAAAACAAGCAAACTTGATAAATTTTATCAATTTTCGTTTTCTCACCTCTGAAAATTGTCAAGTCAAGTACAAGTCAATTACAAGTTAAGTGGCCAATTTACAAGTGAATGTCAAGTGAATATCAAGTAAATGTCAAGTGTTCAATTTCTCACCTATCAAATTTCTCCACTTGACTTGTAAAACTTTATCAGTCTCTTGCGACCGATAAATGGTTGTCAAGTGAGAACGAAACACAAAACTAACGGATAAAAAGCAGACAACATGCATCGAAATGAAAAGTAAACGTGCCGATAACAAGTACCGACAGAAATCAATCGTATTTAACGCAGTTAGCATGACTAGCCAGAAAATAGGTCCGGGGGGTCAGGGTCAAAATTTGGAAGGATCAACCAATTTTCTTGTGTAGTCAGAGTCAACGAATGACCCAGCCAGAACCCTTTGCGAACAGCTTTGCGAAAGCCCCTAAGGCTAGCCGCGACCTCAAAGTCTACTGAAGTCATAGGCAAACAAATTTCGAGGGTTAAACTGTTCAACATAATGTCATGCCGATTTGTAAATGTTTCCTTTTAACAGAGTAAACTTAGCAATCCTACTTGTTGTATCCACCCAGTCAACCCTCCGTACTCATCATCATCATCATCATCATTTTACTTCTCTGAATGATATAGCAAACAAGCTAGTCAACTACGACACCGCAGTACAAACAGAGAAGGGTGCAGTGCATACGAACGAAAGGAAAACGTAAAATCAAACACTACATACTGTACATGAAAACAATCGACTAGGAAAACTGCTTGTCGTAAAACTCTTCATCCTCCAGTACTCCAGTAAGCTTCATCCTTATTGTTTTCCGCATACATGTAACAGCTCCGGGCCGACCTGGGGGGAGGGGGGTAGGGGGGGTTTCCTCAGGTGGGGGGGGTCGAGGGTGGTTTCGCCCAGATGGGGGGTCCCAAATTTCAAAAAGCTCCAAAACGCCTAGAAATGCGTTTTAGCACGTTTTTTTCAGTAAGGACGCTAAAAATCGCTATTTTAAGCTGCCAAATAGCGTTTTAAAGCTAAAAACAAGCCAAAAATGACAAAAAGAGCTTCCAAAAACACCGATTTTTCTTAAATATCAGCAGTGGAAACGCCGAATTCGGTTTCCAAAGGCTTTTCAAGTGAATTTTGGGCTAAAAATTAGTGATTTCTGACCCAGTTTGTTAATACTGGAGCTACTACCACCACTTGTATTTTTTGGTCGGGGGGAGGGGTCCCTTAACCTGTCTCGGGGGGGAGTGAGGGGGGTTGGCCTTTCCAGCAGGGGGTAACCCCCCCAAACCCCCCCTAGTACATGTATGGTTTTCCGAGAGTAGTCAGACGGAATCAGCTGTAAATGGCCATTCAGCCGCCGAAGGCATTGTCAAGTAAATGTCAAGTGTTTATCAAGTTGTTGTCAAGTACAAGTAAATGTCAAGTAAACGCTTGTGAGGTGAGAAACTGACTTTTACTTTACTTAATTGTCTCTGCACGAGAAAACGGGCCAAAAGTGATACACTGGCGGGTCAAAAAAAGTTCAAAATCGTTTTTGGAAGTTCTAATATCGATATTCTAGGACAGTTTTCGATGCAGAAAACGAATCTGGTATGCAAATTTTCCTAGCTGAATTTGTACTATAGATATGGTTGGGGAAGCCTTTTGAGCCAGACCAAATTATTTTTTCTGAATCAGTGAAATTAAATACTTCAAATTAGTCAAAACGGGAACGCTGAATCTCGTGGTGTTCTTCGTTTCTACGTGAACCTTCGAAAAATGCGATTTTTCATGACTTGAAAAATTCAATCGAGCATATCTCAAAAACTAGGCAAATTCATTCCGAGCTGTTTACAGTTCTAAACACTTCGTAACACAAGCTTTCGATCCATAAAAAAATATTGGGGGGTCATCGATGGTAGACGGCCACTTCATAGCCTCTGAAGTTTGGGTGTCAGTAAAATTCTGCCTATTTTTGACTTTTTCGTTTTTAACCAACACATTCAAATGACTGGTGTTTCGTCTGATGTATTCCTTTTACAAAATGGCTTATACCGTTGAAGAGAGCTTGATTTGTAGATTAATTTGATGTATTTATGTCAGACAATAGAGCTAGTATACCAGCAAAAATAGTTTTCTGTTTTCAGATTCCAGAACCATCGGTAAATTTCTGTGCATAATTCAAGCGATTTTGCTAACATCTAGAAAAGATAGGAATTCATTTTTCTGTATTGGGTTGAACTGCTTGCTGAGCTCAGCACGAAAAAATGAGACTACCAAAAGCTGACAGTGGAGAGGGAATGGCTCTACTGTCTTATGCTGTAATGCAGAGATTGTAGTCCAGACACAAGTGCAACTCAAGTACCAGTTAGCAAAGTACTTTGATAACCTTGATGCATGAGAGAAGAGGAGACTGGCTGCAACCTGTTCAAGTGGCATTGTGACGATTCTAACAGTTGCAGCTCCAAACCAAGAACTCAATGGCATCACATCTTGGAGTCAGAATACTTGCAAGATGTAGGCTACAGCAGCAGAACCCTAAAGTGTGACATTGGAGAGAGAATTGAAAACCAAACTGCCTCCAAACAGTGTCTACTACCCATCTAATCAAGCTTTACCAAGTGTGCTGCTCTGAGATTGGCTACAGACATGCACCTTGCGAGCGAGTCCTCTACAAGCTTGTGACCGTATTTGCGGCTTCACTGCAGAAAAAAGTATGACAGGGCTAGACAACACAACAACAGATGGGGCTGAGAAGCTTTCGACTGTTGTTTACAATCCTGACATACAGTAGGTTGAACAGCATGGTGGAAACATCCGCGCAGTGAATGCAATTCAATGTGGGTTGAAACAGTTAAAAAGGTACTTGAAACTTGGCTTTCCTGCACATGTGCGTCAAGGAGGCCCATGCAAGACGCATTATGCAGTTTTTGCTTTGAGTGATGAGCACTCAGAAGAATAAGAATTGGTGGATGTATGTGAGCATGGTCACAAATGAAGAGTTTATTGTAACAAAGAACACACAAATAATGACGAACAGATTAGACAAGTGAGTGTTATAAACAGTACAAATCTTTCATCACACCAGAGTGGGAAAACTGAGAGATGGGGAATGGAGAGATGGCATTCAGTGCGGTTCATTCGCTTGGGCTCTGCTTGAAAGACACATGGAACTCATGGACTCGAGACTTGTGAAACAAATGGCGGGAACGAATGGCATCACTCTGCTTGGATGGGCGTAGAACTGGGTGGGCATTTGGACACTGGACTGGTTGGCTTGTAAGCATGGAACTTGGGTTTTGTGGTGCTTGGACACTGGAAATATTGACCTGGACACATGGAAGGGGTGGTGGTGGTGGGAGAGAGTGGTAGTGGTGGGAGAGCAGAAGTAGGCTTGGCAGAGTTTGGATGGCTTTAGGAATGATAGAGAGGTTGGCGCACACAACACAACAAAAACGAACGTCTCAGCACCAAATGAAGAGTTATTGTAACAAAGAACACACAAACAATGACAAACAGATTATGTTATAAACAGTGCAAATCTTTCACAACCTAAGTTGCCAAGCCTGGCCAAGAGATCAAAGATTCATGGACTTGTTGAAGATCTGCTTGGGGAGCTGAAAATGTTAGAGCAGGCTGATGTCATGCTAACAGATGTTGAAACTCTTTTGACAACATTTTTCATTGGCGCCAACAGATTTTGCATGCTGTACATCAAGACACGGCTAAAAATTCTGCAAAGTGGTTCACCTATGGCAAGCGGGTCCTCCTAATGATTTCTGTTTTCTCAACAGGAACACCAGGGCCTTGTTTTTCAGTATTCTCGAGGGCTGTTTGATATCGTCGTTTGCTCAAACCTGGCATGAGCTGCAATATCTCTTTGCGCGATCTTCCACTGGCCATAATAATCGACGTAATCTGCGTTTCCATTTTCCTTGTATCCGAATTGAGGTAAACCTCCTTGATGCACATGTGCAGGAAAGTCAAGTTTCAAGTACCGTTTGAACTGTTTCAACCCACATTGAATTGCATTCACTGCGCGGATGTTTCCACCATGCTGTTCAACCTACTGTATGTCAGGATTGTAAACAACAGTCGAAAGCTTCTCAGCCCCATCTGTTGTTGTGTTGTCTAGCCCTGTCATACTTTTTTCTGCAGTGAAGCCGCAAATACGGTCACAAGCTTGTAGAGGACTCGCTCACAAGGTGCATGTTTGTAGCCAATCTCAGAGCAGCACACTTGGTAAAGCTTGATTAGATGGGTAGTAGACACTGTTTGGAGGCAGTTTGGTTTTCAATTCTCTCTCCAATGTCACACTTTAGGGTTCTGCTGCTGTAGCCTACATCTTGCAAGTATTCTGACTCCAAGATGTGATGCCATAGATTGAGTTCTTGGTTTGGAGCTGCAACTGTTAGAATCGCCACAATGCCACTTGAACAGGTTGCAGCCAGTCTCCTCTTCTCTCGTGCATCAAGGTTATCAAAGTGCTTTGCTAACTAGTACTTCAGTTGCACTGGTGTCTGGACTACAAACTCTGCATTGCAGCAGAAGACAGTAGAGCCATTGCCTCTCCACTGTCGGCTTTTGGTAGTCTCATTTTTTCGTGATGAGCACAGAATGCAGTTCAACCCAATGCAGAATAATGAATTCTCATCTTTTCAAGATGTTAGCAAAACCGCTGGTATTTGCACAGAAATTTACCGATGGTTCTGGAATCTGACAACAGAAACCTATTTTTGCTGGTATACTAGCTCTATTGTCTGACATAAATGCATCAAATTAATCTACAAATCAAGCTCTCTTCAACGGTATAAGCCATTTTGTAAAAGGAATACATCAGACGAAACACCAGTCATTTGAATGTGTTGGTTAAAAAGGAAAAAGTCAAAAATAGGCAGAATTTTACTGACACCCAAACTTCAGAGGCTACAAAGTGGCCGTCTACCATCGATGACCCCCCAATATTTTTTCATGGATCGAAAGCTTATGTTACGAGGTGTTTAGAACTGTAATCAGCTTGGAATGAATTTGCCTAGTTTTTGAGATATGTTCAATTGAAATTTTCAAGTCATGAAAAATCGCATTTTTCGAAGGTTCTGGTTGAAACGAAGAACACCACGAGATTCAGCGTTCCCGTTTTGACTAGTTTAAAGTATTAAATTTCACTGATTCAGAAAAAATAATTTGGTCTGGCTCAAAAGGTTTCCCCAACCATAACTATAGTACAAATTTAGCTAGGAAAATTTGCATACCAGATTCGTTTTCTGCATCGAAAACTGTCCTAGAATATCGATATTAGAACTTTCAAAAACGATTTTGAATTTTTTTTGACCCGCCTGTTGGCCCGTTTTCTCGTGCAGAGACAATTAAATTGACTTGTATTGTACTTGTACTTGACTTGTAATTGACTTGTATGTACTTGTAGTTGACATTTTACTTGTAAGGTGAGAAATTGGCCCCTGATTGCTAAAAGTGCACGGCCGGCCACTTCAGGACATTCTCTCATCGGAACTGGAGCCCTTCGAAAACGCTGCATCCACAGGTAAACTTGAATTTCTCTTGACGCCTCTTCTTTAAAGTCATACGTGTAACAGGGTGGTCTGGGGGGTCTGCCCCCCACCCGACTTAGGCCAGACCCCCCCCCCCCCGGATGCCCCCAGACGATTTCGCCGGCCCCCCCCCTCCGATTTTTCTGGCAAGTAAATTTTTAAGCAAATTTTTGCAATTTTTTACAATTTCGGACACAAAAATTGCCAAAAATGGCCTGCAAAACAGCACTTTTTAGCTGTATTTCAGCCGAAAATTGCGATTTTTGAGCGTTTTTTAGTGCCCTACCGCCCTTCCCAAAATTTTTGCACAGACCCCCCCCCCGGCCGGCGCCAGACCCCCCTAACCCCCCTCCCCCCTTCGGTGGATGACCTGTTACATGTATGCTTTAAGTATACGTAGCACTCAGCATTGAGCATTTTGATAATGGTTGCTGGAGGCACCCCGAGCTTTTTGGGAACTTAGCATGCACTTTCCGTTCCTACTTTGAGGCAAAATCCATAACAGTATCATTAAAAAACTTAAGAAACGGGAGAAAACGGCAGTGTACTAAACCGCCCACTTTAAACTCTTAGATTCTGAACGTTTGGGACAGACTACTGGCTGCCCTGAATTGTGCTTTAGAACCAAAAATAGAGTCATTCCGAAAACCGACTATGGTCTGGGTGTAAAAGCCGCTTTGCCTCAACTATGCCTAAGATCGATCGGGCCTAAGCGTGACAACTTACCCAAAGCATTGGACGAGCACTCTAATTCGTGCAACCGCTTTTCCACCAATGTTAGAGAGATAAAAATAGAAGACCTTATCTTTTCCAAAGCAGGAAGTCAGGAAGGTATTGCTAGCTTCTGTACGAATAGGTGTAGGTTCCAATCTGTCTGTAGTTAATGCAGTTATGTGTAAATCACACAGTGTTGTTACACATCACTTAACGCCGTTTATGGTGCTGACACCATAAATATGGTACTGGCAGGAACCACTAACATGGGCAAATATATGCCTACTTCATTTGTATATATATATACATATACATATACAAATAAAATTTCAATATTGCATGTTTGTTTATATATTTGTATATTAAGAATATTATAAATTTTCTGCTGGCAAGCATGATTTCGACAAGCCAGGTGGGTTAGGGGGTACCATGATGGGTGTCATTGTCATATGGTAGGGCGTTGTAGGGCTAGCCAACGTGAAATATTCTCAAATTACGCTAACTTTAATGGTTAAACCTAAGAAAGTTATTTAAACAAATGACAAGTAGATATCACGCATCAGTGGGCAGAATGGCTGAACGGGTTTATCTGAAAAAAAAATAACACGTTTAAAACTGGGACGAAACGAAAAGGGAAACGTGTGGGATTCGATTATCAATTTCATCGTTCGTGCCTACTATTCCATTTTTTCGTTACAAACAGCAAAACTCATTGCAAAATACTTCTAAAACGAAGATGAATAATATTTGGTCTTAATGCAGACGAAGCTAAACCGCAAATTTAACAAATTCTTCTGGAAAAGTTGAAGACATAGGCTCAAAATACAAAAACAACCGAAGAAGCTGCAGAAATATCTCAATTACCATACAAAAGTGGCCAAAATGTGCTAAACTACTTACTGCAAAATATGCAAATGAAAATATACAAACCGTTTGTATATCAAGTCTGTTTGTATATGTATATTGAATATTGCATCAGCAGTCCGTTTGTATTTGTATATGTATATGTATATCCAAAACATTTGTATTTATATACAAATTTGTATATGTATATTTGAATATACAAAGCCACACTAGAAGCCACTACCACACATGGTGCGAAATGTGAGAAAATCTCAAGGGAGTGTATTGTACCACCACAGAGGCTGAGCGTAGGGGTACCATAGCGTAAAAGTGCCAGAAGCCTAGCTTAACGGTACCATGTATATGGTGCAGTACCATAAACGGCGTTAAGTGCCTGACTGAACTAAATAGGACCTCCTCTCAGATAGACACCCCTCAAGCCAGTTTGAAAAGTTTGCTGTTGCTGCCGGATCAGAAGATTGAGAAGATTTTGAAAAATTAGTCAAAAGGTATTAACGATAGTGATGTAAAATTATGGAATTTGAATTTCAATTCAATTACAATTAAATTATGGGCTCCATTTTTAATTTCAATTAAATTAAATTAAATTAATTGAAATAGTTTTCCATTATTTTCAATTACAATTATATTTTCAATTAAATTATGGAACCTCGGAAAATTTCAATTATGCAATTTTTTTCAATTATTTTTTCAATTTTTTGAAAACTGTTGTATTTTTCTGTTAAAAGACAGTAACAGTGACCCAGGACTTCGAAAAATGTCCATGTAAAAGCTTACAGACACCTGGTTATCCAAACAGGCAAGAAAATTTTAACCTTTAAAAACGCATAAAATGACATTCTGGGGTAAATTTACAGATATTTCATTATTTTCAGTACTTATTGTAAAGGTTTTCAGCATTTTGAGCAACATCACTTCCTAGGTACCTTCGCCAAAACCCACCATAGACCAACAAATCACTGTTGTGACTTTTACAGTCAGGCACTTAACGCCGTTTATGGTACCGACACCATTATAAGGTGCCGGTGGTACCATATATGGTGCCCCCAAGTTTGGGGGCCCATGGTAGTACCATACATACACGGTACGGTACCATATATGGTACCACTACCCTAGGTACCGGTACCATATATGGTGCCCCCACGTTCGGCGACTGTGGTGGTACTAGATATGGTACCAGCACCATATGGTACCCCCACGTTTGGAGGCCTGTGGTGGTACCATATACACGGTACGGTACCATATATGGTACCACTACCCTAGGTACTGGTACCATATATGGTACCGGCACCTTATATGGTGTCGGTACCATAAACGGCGTTAAGTGCCTGACTGTTTTATGAACTACGAAATAAAAAGCAGAGCATAAAATATTACCAAACAAAGTGAGGTCAGTATAAAGAGTTGACAAACCTTAAATAGGTTTTTGTTTGAAGTCATTAGCGCCGTCATCATTAATACTTACGCATTTCCTTACATTCATTCACCCCAGCAAATAATTGAAAATATAATTGAAATTCCAGGCGAATTTCAATTAAATTACAATTAAATTATGGCCCAACTTTTGAATTTCAATTAAATTAAATTAATTGAATTGAAATTAAAAACGGGCCAATTATGCGAATTTCAATTACAATTAAATTAATTTTTTACATCACTAATTAACGATTTTAGAACAGTACATAAAAACCTTCACTTTTTCTGTGAGGTACTACCAAAATATGTTAACTGACGGATTTCAGTACCGGGCTTTCGCGTATAATTGCCACAAAATAGAGGCCCCTGGACGTTTATTCAGATAAAACATTTTCTCCGGGAACAGATAAGAGGTATGATGAAAAATGGGTTAAAACATAAAAATTCGGCGCTAAACGCATGATTTTCCGTATACAGACACGATAATATCAGTTTCTCTGAAAAAAATCAATCTAAAAATTTCAAATAAGAGACAAACAGCGCTCAACCAGAGAGCAGTTGCCATTCCAAATAAACGTCCACATACAGTAGTTTTTAAATAGCCGCCCCTGGACGTTTATTTAGATTAGAATTTAAGTAGTGAAAGCTGCCAAAAAACTAATAAACGCCCGTACAAAATGACGTCATCGATTTTTGGCCATTTTTCGACCCCCCCCTCCCCGCCTTGTCATCGGTTGTCATCATTTTCCAAACGCCCCCTCTATCTCTAAAAGCGAAAAAAATGACGTCACTTTTTTCCAACCCCCACCCCAATTTGCAAAAATTCCTGCATTCAAATGAGCAAATTTTAGGACAATAGTTCTTAGATTCTTCTAGTTATTCTTCTAAATTCTTCTAGATTTTCCCGTATTTAGAAACAGCTTGTTTTTAGAAGACTTTTCGTTATTTTTAAAAAAATCAAAAAAAATTCGAAAATCTACTCATTATCACAATTCAGTCAAATACCCATCTACACAATTATGAACTACATGTATTGAAAATAGTAAGGTACATACATGTAACAGGTCATCCGCCGATGGGGGGAGGGGGGGTTGGGGGGGGGGTCTGGCGCCGGCCGGGGGGGGGTCTGAGCCAAAATTTTGGGGGAGGGGGGTGGGCACTAAAAAACGCTCAAAAATCGAAAAAATCGCAATTTTTCGGCTAAAAATTGCCAAAAATCGCTAATTTGGGCTGAAATACAGCTAAAAAGTGCTCTTTTGCAGGCGATTTTGGCAATTTTTGTGTGTGAAATTGTAAAAAATTGCAAAAATTTGCTCGAAAATTTACTTGCCAGAAAAATCGGAGGGGGGGGGTCGGTGAAATCGTCTCGGGGGGGGGGGGGGTCCCCAACCGGGGGGGGTCTGGCCGATTTCGGGTGGGGGGCAGACCCCCCCAGACCCCCCCCTGTTACATGTATGGTAAGGTATCCAAGTAAGGTAAGTGTAGTGTAGGTACATAGGTATACCTTTTTTGGTGGAGGTAGAAAGAAAAAACCTGTCAAAAATAAGAGAAAAGAAAAAAAATTTACTAAAGGTGTCTAAATAGAGCCCTGCCTGCGCATGGTGCCTCTTTTCACGGCCTGGCCTGGAATATCAAATTTCGAGTCCGCCCAGATGACATTTTGGGCCCGGTTTCGGGAGAGCTAAAATCACCGAAAAATCATGCAAAATTACTTGTGCGAGAACTACGTACAGTACAGTACGTACAACAGAAACATATCTAATGACGCAACAAACCTAAACATAAAACAGATTTAAAGAAAAACTTGTTTTGGCTAAAGTAGATCCTAGATTTTACAAATAACCCAATCCATCCCGGGCAGGCTCCAACTGGAGGAACAACCCAGCCAAAATTCTCTGCCGGGCGATCTGTGCAGGGCTCTAATGATGACCAGAATGCATTTTAAATGCGTTTTTGAAAGTTAATTTTTCAAAATTTTCTCGCCCTTGTTGGTCAGGATCCCAACAAGGCCTCCTCATACTACTAAAACTGTTAATTTTAAGCTAAGAATGCCTTTCAAATGCGTTTTTTAGTCTAATTTCTCAAAATTTCCCCATGTGACAAAAGTGCCGTCATCATTGGCCGAACCACCCCCTCCCCCTTGTCATCGATTGTCATCATTAGGCAAACCGCTCCCCCTAACCGATGACGTCATTTTTGCACAGCCCCATGGCCTTATGTAGAGAAAAACCCGGTGGTGGCCTGACCCTTGCTGGGCGACAGAGAGACAGGGATGCATACCAAATTCAAACTTTGTAGGTAGAGTAGTGGTACAATGTAGTTTCCTGTGATAAATGTCATAGAAGCCTTTCGAAATTATGCTCAATCCACCTTTCTTGAGTTTTTCGAATCAAACCATGCAGAAAGGATTGGGAATCTATTTTGACGCACTTGAAAAGTGTTATAAATATAGCCGACAAGCCAACAACAATATACTAAAATGAAAAGGCCTTACCAAAATCATAATTCTAGTACTAAAATTATCTGGTAAAGGCGTTTGATTTTGATAGGGTATGGTATAGTATAGAAGGAGCTGTTTTGAACTAGGTTTGGTATATGGTACTAGTACTAAATTCAAAGATTGATTTTTGTATTAATTAGTTTAATTTTGGTGTGGTATGCATCCCTGCAGACAGAGAGTAGAAGAAGAACCTGGTTCTACGGATACGTTGCGTGTGAAGTCGTCTTTCCAACACTCAGCATGGGCATTATCAGGACTTACTATAACCGGTTCGTAGGCATCGTTGGTTATATCAAGCACTATATGGGGAATGGCGGACACCTGGCTTGTCATGTAGCATAGCAACAAAACCTGTATCGCCGCCATAGGTTGAACGCTAGGGTACTGAAGGCATACATGTAACAGGGGGGTCTGGGGGGTCTGCCCCCCCCCCGACTTGGGCCCGCCCCCCCCCCCCCGGATGGCCCCCCCCCCGAGACGATTTCACCGACCCCCCCCCCTCCGCTTTTTCTGGCAAGTAAATTTTCGAGCAAATTTTTGCAATTTTTTACACTTTCACGCACAAAAATTGCCAAAATCGCCTGCAAAACAGCACTTTTTAGCTGTATTTAAGCCCAAATTAGCGCTTTTTGGCAATTTTTAGCCAAAAAATTGCGATTTTTCTCGATTTTTGAGCGTTTTTTAGTGCCCACCCCCCTCCCCCAAAATTTTGGCTCAGACCCCCCCGGCCGGCGCCAGACCCCCCAACCCCCCTCCCCCCATCGGCGGATGACCTGTTACATGTATGACTGAAGGCATGTACGTAGTAGTTGTAACCAGTGAGGAAATTTTGTCTGAAACCGATTAAAATAACCCATAGTGGGCATCAGGGGCGCACATAAACGACGTTGTTACAGAGGGGGAAGGGGGACTGTATGGAACTGTAACAGACTCTCACAGACTACTTAATATTGTAGCCTGATTAGTCCATGTCAGCTGATAAAAACCCTATCTTGATATATTACAAATTGCGACAAACTTGCCTGACTGACCTACTCTGATGCAGAAAGTAACTGTACTAGTGTAATGCAGATTTTTACTGCTAAAGCATAGCTAGTGGCAAATTGTGTATGTAGATTATCGCCTCTGAAGTATATCATTACTGGGGAGCACTTTGTGTAAGTTTTCACTGCTAAAAGAGATTGAAGTAAGGAGAAAACTTGAACTTTAAACTTTACACCACTATACTGATATACCGTAAAACTGCTAATAATAGCGATGCGCTATTATTTTTTCGTGTTTGCTTTTGGGGGCACTATTATTGCAGCGTACGTGTTTATTATTTCAATACTACATTGGCCATCTCAAATATCCTCATTTTTCTGAAAATACAGGCTATTTTTGTCTTAATTGTCACTGCACGAGAAAGTGGGCCATTTTGCGGGCCATGAGGAAGCAAAGAATTGAATGAGATTGTTGAAAATTTACATGTGGATGTAGTTTTGATAGAAAAGAACGAATTTGAAGTCCGTTTTGCCCTAGCTCTCTTTCTTCGTCTGATATAGAACCCAGTACCTTCCACAGTATGACAAAACTCAGTGTTGCTAAACTTAAAATTTAGATACTGAAACATATGTAAAAATGCTCGCTCAATCTCGTGGTGACATCTATTTTTTTGTTTAAAATCGAAAATTCCATTTCTTTCGGACTCTGAAATTTTTAAAGCGAAAAAACTCAAATTTTTGTCATCGGAAAAGTCGTTTGAATGGCCTAAAAGATGTGCCATTTTGTCCTCTTTCAAAGGGCACAAACAAAGATACGTATCTAGGGGTTGAATGGGGTAGACGGGCCACTTTGGCCGTCTGAATGCTCAAAAATCGACCATCTATTTTACTTTTTCCCAAAATTAATGCCTTAGGATTTGTTTGTTCAGGTTATATGCATAAAACGAATTGCAGAATGACGTTTTCATGCCTCAGATAGTTTAAACAGACCATTTGCTACTGTTTTCACATCTGCATGGTGCCTTCTTCTGATACAGGAAGTGCCGAATCACCTGGCTTTGTCACATATGTGACATCGAAAAAATGACTGACAGACAACCTGCTAAATATCTCACAGAACAGATGTCGACAACATGTCAACCAGTATGCCGAAAGTACTAAAGCCAAAGCTAAAGTACTGGCATGCCTAGTTGCCCTTAGACGTGCGTTAAGGCGTTGCGGGTGGCCCTGACACCACCTGGGTCGGTTTTTGCGAGAGGAGTGCCGAAGCATTCTGTGGCCCAGGGACCGGCCTTGCGCATTGAAAGTTAATAGTGAAACAAAATTTTGCTTCCCTCCTAAATTTTGTTACACCGTGGGCAGACATGGGCTAGCATTTCGGCTGATGGGGGGGTAGGAGCGCCTGATGGGGGGCTGAGGGGGTGGTGAGCCAAAAAGTCCGATTTTTGGCGAAAATCAGGGGTTTTTGGCTTATTTTTCATTAAAATAAGTTAAAATTAGCTATTCTGAGCTCATTTACGCCTATTCCAAGCTTATTTTTATCATAATTTTCTATACAAAATTCTTCCCAAAAATTCCTGATGGGGGTAGCGGCCGGCTGATGGGGGGCCAACGCCCCCTCAGCCCCCCCCCCCTTTGCCCATGTCTGACCGTGGGTGTCACTTAGCCGGCACAGTTGGTGTAGTGGTTTAGGCCGCATGGCCACTGTGCGCGACGTCGTGCGCTCATCCTCTCGGTGCGGCAAGTTTCTTGCCGCAGAGAGTTGGTCGTCGGCACAAAGCCCAACCCAGGCCACCGAAAGCTGGTGACAGTGAGTAGGTAAATGGGAACCGACTGGATCTGCTGTTGCACCAAAGCCACTCCACAAAGCATGCCGCATTGGAAGAAGATCTACGATGTCAGAAGCTGTCTGAGAAACCACCGTCGGGAGCTGGCATCGACACGCCGGCCGCCCTCCAGGTCACAGGTGCCCAGCAGCATGGCTAGGAGTGGCTGGCAGTGAAAGGAGGGAAAGGTCCGAGATGACGAATCACGGGGGTAGCGGAATGGACCTCGAGTCTGATCGCAGGCTGTAAGGCCCCCAGCACATCGGATCGGATCGGATCGGTTGCTTAATCGACAGTTTTGACAACTTCTGTGACACCCATGCTACAGTATGTCGAATAGCTGCCCTGAGCTGAGAGATTTTTCTGCAACACATATCATGCTTGGTTGTGTGTGAATGAATGGATCAAATCGGCCATTCTCTGCAGAAATTCAACATATCAGCCAGAAATTGAATATTTATTTCAATAATGCATCAAAGTCAGGTCAGACAAATCAGGCATCATACCAAGCAATCGGTAAATGTCCGCCATCATCTTCTATGATCGCATGACTGATTTTAACCTTAGCATGCTTGCATTCTTTAATCTCTCCTACAAGGTGGTATCCAGCGCATATATTGCTGAAAATTTTATGTTACTTTGCATTGTATGTTTCTATGTTGTAGATGGAAAATCTATATTTTACAATTAAAACTCGACTTTCAACATGAAAAGCATAAAATTCACTGGTTTTGATCTTTGCAACAACTGATTGTACGTTTAAGACAGAATACTTGAGTTTTAAACAAGTTTTCAAAACTTAGGCAATCTAGAAGTTCGAATAAGCTTACAGCAGCTATCTAAACCTTTTAAATCAAACAGTTTACCGAGATCACGCAGGTTTTAGAATGATTCTTGAACGACCTGAGTTTCAAAACTCCATATTCATTAGTTATCTTGCAAAAAATATACATGAAAACACACTATTCTGAGCGTAGACCCGGGTCTTATAATTGGAAAAGAAACCCAGTTTTAAGACAAGGGTCTTATACCGGAGGGGCCCTAATAGGTGAAAAGCGTCGGTACGGTTTTGAAAAACTGACTCCTACCCAGGGCTGGGACTCTGTTTTGTGTCATGGTATTTAGGGTTTATTTTATAGCAGTCTTGACACTCTGTCAGCTTCTGAACATTTGGGCCATCATACTGCCTACCCTGAATTGTACTTCAGAACCCAAAATAGGGTTCTGAGTCTGTTCGCAAACCAAGTATGGTCCGGGTGTAAAAGCCGCTTTGCCTCTCAACTACAGTACAAGTAAGATCGGATCTACAATAGAAACTACAGAAACCATGCGATTTTCCGTGAGACACGGAAATTAGTTTGAGGGCTGGCTGTGTTTAAGGATAGTGCGGTGCATTCCGTGACCCAATTGCTGCTGGCCGCAGAAATGCTCATTAAGACGGCCAATTTCCGTGACCTGCATAAGGCTTAGCGTTGGGCGGTTTGTGATATTCCGTGGTTGATGGAAAATCGTATGTTCTCCATGGTTTCTACTGTAAGCGTGACTACTTACGTAGCGCAACTGACGAGGGCCCTAATTCGTGCAACCGCTTTTCCACCCATGTTAGTGAGATAAAAATAGAAGGCCTTTTTTGCTCCAAAGCAGTGTGTCAGAAAGGTATTGGTAGCTTCTGTACGAATAGGTTTCGATTTGCCTGTAATTAATGCAATGTGTAAATCATACAGTGACTACAGTAAGGCACTTAACGCCGTTTATGGTGCTGACACCATATATGGTACTGGCAGCAAAGCAACCCATGGGTATGGGTTCCACCATACATGTAACAGGGGGGGTCTGGGGGGGTCTGCCCCCCACCCGACTTAGGCCAGACCCCCCCCGGATGGGGCCCCCCCCTCCGATTTTTCTGGCAAGTAAATTTTCGAGCAAATTTTTGCAATTTTTTACACTTTCACACACAAAAATTGCCAAAATCGCCTGCAAAACAGCACTTTTTAGCTGTATTTCAGCCCAAATTAGCGATTTTTGGCGATTTTTAGCCCAAAAATTGCGATTTTTCTCGATTTTTGAGCGTTTTTTAGTGCCCACCCCCCTCCCCCAAAATTTTGGCTCAGACCCCCCCGGCCGGCGCCAGACCCCCCAACCCCCCTCCCCCCATCGGCGGATGACCTGTTACATGTATGGGTTCCACTACCCCATTTGGCACCAAATCTGAGCCAAATCTGAAGGGAGTGCATGGTACCACCACAAAGGCTGAATGTAGGGGTACCATACCGAAAACGACGTCGCCTTAGCCGAGGGGGACCCCAAGAAACGACGCAAAGCGATTTTTTGGGGAGCTGGTCCGAACAATCAGGATTTTGGAACGACGTCATTTATTGACGGCCCCTAGTCAGCGCACTTGTGGCCTGACTCGCGCCTCTTAAAACTGTTTGCTTGCAAAACTTGCACTGGTCCTCCTTGTTGTCAGCAAGACTGATAGTAAAGAACAACCAAATAAGGCTTTGATTTAGTTTTAGACGTTGGCAATTCTATAGCATTCAAACAATACGTTACTCTACAGCTTTTTTAGCATCAACAAGCTTTGCAAAACAAGAAATATTAGTTACACAATATATTTTTGCAATGGCGCCCATATATGGGCTGGAGAAATAGGTTGGCGTAATCAAAACCCGAAAATTTGGTGCTGGGCCTGCCGATTTGGGGCGGTCGCGACGATTTTGGTGAATAGGGTCGGGAACAAAAGTCGTGGGGTCGTTTGGCGGTCGAGCCCAAGTTGAGGGGAGGCGTGGGCAAGCCCCCCCGGCGCATCCGTGGCCCATGCATGATAGCGCCTACGAATCGTCAATATTCGGTATTATTCGATATAACTCGGTTCGGTATTATTCGGTTCTGAAAATCGCTTCGGTATTCGCCATTCAGTATTTTTCTATTCGGTTGCATCCCTAAGTACCACCATAAACGGCGTTAAGTGCCTGACTGAACTAAATAGAACCTCCTCTCAGATAGACACCCCTGAAGCCAGTTTGAAAAGTTCGCCATTGTTGCTGGATAAAACATTTTCTCTGGGAGGCGATAAAAGGAATGATGAAAAATGCGTTAAAACATAAAAAATCGGGGCTAAAAGTTTCAGTATACAAACATGATACAAGTAGATATTATCAGTTTCTGTCCAAAAAATTCAAGTCACAGACTGTCAGCGCTCAACCAGAGAGCAGTTGCAATTCCAAATTAACGCCCATATAGTACAGTACTTGCTAAATAGCCGCCCCTGGGCCTTTATTTTGATTAGAATTGATGGCCTGACCCTTGCTGGGCGACAGACAGACAGACAGTACAAAAAGAACCTGAGTCTATGGATACGTTGCGTGTGAAGTCGTCTTTCCAACACTCTGCATGGGCATTATCAGGACTCACTATAACCGCTGCCTTGGCATGGTTGCTTATATCAAGCACTATATGGGGAAGTGAGGACACCTGGCTTGTGATGTAGCATAGAAACAAAATCTGTATCGTCGCCATGGGTTGAACGCTAGAGTACTGTAGGTACTGTACACAACCAGTGAGGAAATTTTGTCTGAAACCGATTCAAATAACCCATAGCGGGCATTATCGGCCTCTATGGGCTAATTGGACATTGATGGTATGAGATTTAGTGTTTCCGAGTAAATTTATTTTGAAATTTAATAACTATTAAATTGCTTGCCCGCCCAGTCTTTGGACGAAATTAAAGCGCATAAAATCTCTTGCCTGTTGAAAGCATATGTACTTTACATACCATACATGTAACAGGTCATCTGCCGAAGGGAGAGAGGGGATAAGGGGTCTGGCGCTGACCGGAGGGGTCTGACTCCAAATTCTAGTTTCTAGGGAGGGGTTGGACACTAAAACCGCTCAAATTAGTGATGTAAAAAATTAATTTAATTGTAATTGAAATTCGCATAATTGATCCGTCTTTAATTTCAATTCAATTAATTTAATTTAATTGAAATTCAAAAGTTGGGCCATAATTTAATTGAAATTCGCCTGGAATTTCAATTATATTTTCAATTATTTCTTGTGGTAAATGTAAGGAAATGTGTAAGTATTAGAGGCGCTAAGGACTTCAAATAAAAACCTATTTAGGGTTTGTCACCTCTTTATACTGACCTCACTTTGTTTTGTAATATTTTATGATCTGCTTTTTATTTCATAGTTCATAAAAGCCAAAACAGTGATTTTTGGATGTATGGTGGGTTGACTGACACCCCCTTTTTGGCAAAGGTACCTAGGAAGTGATGTTGCTCAAAAATGCTGGAAACCTTTAGATTATGCACTGATATATAGTAATAATGAACTAACTGTAAATTTCCCCCAGAATGCCATGTTATGTGTTTTTAAAAGAGAACAATTGAAAATTTTCTCGTCTGATTGGACAGCAGGCTAACCAAACCAGGTGTCTCTAAGCTTTTACATGGACATTTTTCTAAGTCCTGAGTCACTGTCGCTGTCTTTTAACAGCAAAATTACAACAATTTGCAAAAAATTGAAAAAATAATTGAAAAAAATTGCATAATTGAAATTTTCCGAGGTTCCATAATTTAATTGAAAATATAATTGTAATTGAAAATAATGGAAAACTATTTCAGTTAATTTAATTTAATTTAATTGAAATTCAAATTCCATAATTTTACATCACTAGCTCAAATATCGCAAAAAATCGTAATATTTCGGCAAAAAATCGCTAAATGGAAAGAAGATGAAAAAGTTAGGCATGTGCGAGAGCGTAGCTGGGAATAGAACCCAGCACCTTTGGATTTTCTTTGAATTTTGGCTCAAATGCAGCTAAAAAGTGCAGTTATAGAGGCGTTGTGACAATTTTTGTGTCTGATATAGTAAAAAATCGCAAAAATTTGCTCAAAAAATTGCTTTACAATTCATTTCAAGGCAGGAATTTGATTATAAAGTTGGATACCTAAAGAGCACACTGTAGAGACAGAAAAGCTGTTCAGTGAAATTTCTGATTGTTTCTGATCTGAGATTACGCATTACATACGCAAGCGCAATACGCAAAATACGCGTTGGTTTTTGCAATGCGTATACGCAAACTCATACGCATTTGTAATTGGATGGCGTATACGCATGCATACGCATACGCATTTGAAAAATCCGCTATTAAATGAAAGGGAAGTGGAGGTCTTTACTAGTAGCTCTTGTACACAACACACACAAGCACACGCACACACTCACACAACCACTCGCTAACTTGGTAATACAAACACTCACTCAAACTATCAAACTCTTCATTACTCCCCTTTCAACGAGTGTCGACTGGCCGCCGCTGTGCCTGACAATCGGGGAAACGAACTGGGGGAACTGCTCGGCCCCTGTTGGCTCGGCATCTCCGGTAAGCTGCTCTGCACTGACACCACGCTGACTGGATCTCTTGCGGGCGATGTTTCGGCCTTGCTGTGCCTTCGCTTGCACCTGTTGCCTTGTCATGGGAGAAACTGGATTCCATCTGTTACTAAGCGAACTCAATCGAACTGCCATTTGCCTTCTTCTCTTTCTCTTTACTCTTAACCTTCTCTTCATCCTTCTCTTCTTCCTTCTTTTCACTCGCTTTCTTCCTCCTCTCACTTTCCTCCTTCTCCTCCTTCTCTGAACCCTCATCATCCTCTTTCTCTTCTTCACCTTCCACTTTCTTCTCAACACCTTGCTCCTCATCATCCTCTTTTTCCTTCCTCCTCTAAACATCTTTCCTCTTCCTCTTCCAAATTTCTTCCTTCTCCTCACCCTTTTTCTTCTTTTCCCTTTCTCTCTTCTAGCCATACCAAAGAACATAGAATCACCAAAAGAAAACATCTGAACACCAGAAACATATGGAGAGGAATAAACTCGATCAGGAAAAGCCGGTTCTGCAGACGGCAAAATATCTTCTTTCTCCAAACCAAAAACTTCCAAAAGAACAGGACCATCCCTCACTGAGCAAACTGAGCTAGCCACAACTGAATCATCTTGGACGTCCTGACGGGTACCCACAAACATAGCCGAATCTGTAGTGTCGGCAGAGGCCACAACGTCGGGTTCATCCGCGTGTGCCAAAAGAAATGCGCATTGAGGTGCTTTGTGCACGATGCCAACAGAAGCAGAATGAAGATGGCTTTCCGCCAAAGAAGAAACATCGAGTGATTGAATCGCAGGAGTCACAACGTCGGGGTCCTCCGCGTATGCCCCAGAAAGCGCGCTTTGAGATGGCTCCATTTGCGGACCATTCACATCTTCAGAGAAAAGGCTTTGAGCCGGGGAACAGGAACTTGACACTCGATCATCCCGAAAGATCGCCACATTAAAACCTAATCGTGCTGCACTTGCTTCTGTGAGAATGACTTGGTCAGACGCGTTGATTGTCGGATTCACTACAAAAGACATACTAGGGCAGTGGTGAGTGTCAGTCGAAACGGTCAGATGAACCACATCGCAAAGGTATGAATCGCCAAACGCAGATGAAACGATATGACTTTGTGGGATGTACTGCAACCAATAGTCTTGAGTCTGTTGTGCTACGGGACTGCTCAACATATTGACCTCAGCGCCTGTGTCGATGAGAGCCGGAAAAAGATAGTGACCAAAGGACAGAGGAATGTAGAGATCAGACTGGATAGGAGAATGCCCACAGAAGGGAGGATCGACCATTAACCCAGTGAAGGGAGTGTTTAATGAGCCGACTTGGACAGCCGACGTGCCAGAACACGAAGCAAACAAAGCCGCTTCCTCTTTCATACGATCTGCGAGGGGTCGAGACAGGTACTGAGCGATCAGACGATCAGTGCGCTGCTTTGCGATTTGCCGCTCCCGATCATGCCGCTGTTGTTCGATCTGCCATCGTTGTTGTTGTTCGACCCACCATTGCTGTTGCTGCTCGATATTACGCTGAATTTGCTCTTGTAGAAGTTGGACGCGATCGCGAAGGATAGCTGACGTCATGTGAGCATCAGATGGGGCACGGCTGTGCCTGACGATCACGGAGGTTGAAACGGGAGTAACTTGAGGCGAGACTCGTAGTAGTAGATTTGTGGCGGCGATAAAGGCGGCGCAACTGGGCATGAAGACTGTTTGTGTGGAGAAGAACGATACCTTGGGCGGCACCTGTCTCAACGTCGGCTGCATCCCTTCCAAGTCACTTCTCAACAACTCTCACTTCTATCACATGGCTAAGCATGGCGACCTGGCCAAGAGAGGGGTCGACTGCGGCTCAGTCAATCTGGACCTGGACAAGATGATGAAGCAGAAAGAGCAGTCGGTGGCGGCTCTGACGGGTGGTATCGGCATTCTATTCAAAGGCAACAAAGTGAAGCACGTGCAGGGCCACGGCACCATCACCGGTCCTAATCAGGTGTCGGTGGCGAAACGGGACGGCGGCACTGAGCTCATCAGCACCAGGAACATTTTGATTGCCACCGGCAGCGAGGTGATGCCTTTCCCGGGTCTCGGCACCAATGAAAGGGAAGTGGAGGTCTTTACTAGTAGCTCTTGTACACAACACACACAAGCACACGCACACACTCACACAACCACTCGCTAACTTGGTAATACAAACACTCACTCAAACTATCAAACTGTTCATAAACTACAATGGAAGCCATTTTTTGTCACTTTTTACTTGTTTTTTGCTCCAGCACTATACACTACTCTGTTATTTATTCATAAGATCCATATACTAGAGATGTTCCATGGAAAATTTCCAATGGAAAAAAAGGAAATTTTCCGGAAAATTTCCGGAAACTTTCCTAGGGGGTCGGAAAAAAATGGAAAAAAAGGAAAAATATTCGTTACTGCTTTTTAATGAACCTGACGCGTTTAGCGCTCTTAATGCGATCAAAGAAACGTGAATCAGGTCTATTTCTAGTTGCATTTCCGTATTAGGTTCAGTTTGTTCGGCAAGCTCTCACTTTTGTTCCTGATTAAGTAGTCAGAAGATAAATTCGGCGCCCACAAAATTTTTGCAAGCAGGGATGCAAATGGTATCCGGTATTATTAAGGGAAGCGCGTTTGCGCTTTCCCGGTGTAGTTATTGTTACCGCGGTCCATACTAAAAATTGTTTTCGTAGCATTTGAGGAGGGAGCAAATGCGCTTCTCTTATTATATCGGAGTTTGACCAAATTTGAAAAAAAGTGCCAAAAAAGGGTATTTTTTCGGCCATACTTTTTAGCGTAACTTTTGTGTTTGTGGACCGATTCCTCTAATATTTGCAGGTATTGTAATTTGAAGTTTTTTCTATCTTTTGGTGAAGATTTGAGCGAAATTGATTGATTCGTTTTCGAGCACTGCTTTTTTGAAAAAATGCTCTCGAGGGGGGGGCTGGCGAAAAAACAAAATGGTGGTTTTCGGCGTTTTTAAGGTACTTCTCGCAGTAACATAGTAACGTGTTATACATCAAAAGTTTGCAAAAATTCTGAATTTTGTATTGGTGCAGTCGGTTTTTGGATATTGTTTTTCGTTTTTGAGTTAAAAATTTTTTTAATTTTTGAAAATTGCCAGTAAAACCAACTAATGGTTTAAAGGTCCCCATGGATCGGACCTGTTACGTTTTGTTAAGCAATGTGTGTAGTTTCACATTACGTGTGGTAGAATTGCATACTAATCCGGGATCAAAAGTTATGGCCGATTGAAGCACTAAAATTGGTCAAATTTTGGACACTTTTTTCGAAATTTTTTTACTTTTTTGATTTTTGAAGCGGGGAAGAGGGTTGCGCGATCTGGGGAAGGTCTGGAGCTCTGGGACTTTTAGGTTTTGTTAAGGAATGATTGTAGTTTGAAACAAAGGGTCGTAGACGTTTTTTCGACTCCGGGATCAAAAGTTATGAAACATTGAAAAATAGTAAGACTCGGTTTTTCTTGGTTATGAGACCCTGTGTTCAGGACATGATAACCTGGGTAAGAAGTTTTGCGATTTGGCTCAAAATTTGTGTCAGAATGTAAGGACACAATATAAACAAGATTTTAACATTTTTTGGCGAAAATTCGAAAAAAAATTTTTTTGGATTTTTTGCCGTATTTAGCTCATAACTGTAGTAAAAGTAAACGTACAAAGGTGGGGATTGCATATTATGAATGAGAAAAGGCTGTTCTTTCCAACGGTACACAGCCAGCTGCGATCAGAGAGCTCTAAAGATATTTATGTCGGATTTTGGATAAAATTGAAGAAAATGCAAAAAACGCTATTTTTTGGGCTATGCTTTTTAGCATAAGTTTTATATTTCTGGACCGATTGCTCTAATATTTGGAGGCATTGTAGATTGAAGTTTTCTCTATCTTTTGGTGAAGATTTGAGTGAAATTCGTTCATTCGTTTTGGAGTTCTTATCAATTGAAAAAATGCTGTCGAGGGGAGCTGAGGAAGAAAGAAGATGGTAGTTTTCGGTGTTTTTGAGATAATTTTCAGGGTTATATATAAAGGTGGTATACATCAAAGCTTTGCAGGCATTCCGAATTTTCTATTTGTGGAGTCCGTTTTAGTTAAAAGGAAAACTATAAACAGGAGGATACAGTATTGGTTGACGAGATATTATAGCGATTGGAAACTACAGTATTTAGGGAAGCGCGTTTGCGCTTTTCAGTGTGGTTATTGGGTAGCGCGGCCCATACTAAATTGTTTTGGTAGCATTCGGGGAAGGAGCAAAACGGTTCCCTCATTATGTCGGATTTGGACAACATTGAGAAAATGCCAAAAAGGGTATTTTTTCGGCCATACTTTTTAGCATAACTTTTGTATCTGTATTTGTATCTAAAAATGGTCAAATTTTGGACATTTACTGTACTTCAATTTTGTTGAATTTTCAGTGGCAGGAATGTGTAAATGATATTATTTTAGTGCACCAGCCAATAGAAAACGTGTCACCAGCACCTAAATTGGCCGATCCACAAGCTCAAGAAATAGGGCGCCGAACGTGACATACATTTTTGCTCAAAAGTTTCGTCATTGCTGATGTTTCTAAGCGCATAGCAAGTAAATCGCTGGCTCAAATGTGTTCAGATGCACATTAATCGAAGCCTCTTGATCTGATCATATCAAAAATACCGCCCACGTCTCAGTCTGATGCTTTATAACCATGTTATCGGTGGAAATTCTGCAGACCTTCTGGTACCTGATATTTACTGCCGTTTTTGGTCACTTAAGGTCGAAAATCGAAATTTCGAGCGTGATTTCAGATATGGAGCATGACCTGGGGAATCGATAGGTGTGCTTAACTTCCTTCTACGATTACGTTTTACCGATATCGCGATATTTCGCATCAATATTTTCGATATTTTTTGTGTGGAAAAGTAGGAACAAACAAAACTGACACCAAGTTTATTTCTCTGGAACTCTAAAAAACAGTTTTTCCTGGACAACTCAGAAATCGATGGTATAGTCGAAACCTAACAGTGGCATGGTAGCTCTCAGAAACATCAATTGCTCGGCATTCTCTCTCAGCTTTCACACAGCTTAGGTTCTTAAATGTCTGCAACAAGACTGAAGAGCTGCTCACTCCGCGCAGTTGAAGCAGGAGGGCAGAAGCAGTCATGGGCTAGCATTTCTGCTAAGGGCTGGTAAATTTTCAAATCCTGAGGGGTACCGAGCGCTGATTGAAATCAAGGTTTGTTGGCTTATTTGTCATTAAAATAACTTAAAATATGCTATTCTGTCTGAGCTCATTTATGCCTAATGAGGGTGGGGCATCGGCCTGAGGGGGTCATCATTTTCATTGAAGGGCTTCAGAAGGGCCACTACCTTTTCTGCGATTCTCTAATTAATAGATATCAGATCGCTGATTGCATCAATGCTTGACTCATAAGCAGCGAGAGCAGTTCGCATTTTCAAAATTTCAGATGTTCTTGCATAACTATAAATATCGATATCGAATATCGTCGAATTATGATATCATCGGAACACACATAAATGCATTCAGTAATCGATTGCCGATAAACCGCTGCGAAATTGTCATTTTACTAAAATTTAGCGCACATTCTCGGCAAGGGGTTGAACAAGTTATAACATGTATTTACGTGCTATGCCATGCTTGAGTAAAATCTTTAAAATTGATCGGAAATTCAGTAGAAATCACATAGTCACCGAAAGTTGAAGTCAGAAATTTCAAGAGTTCGTTATTAATGTGTAAAGCACAATCGTAAAATGTAATTAAGCACATTGATCAATTTGCCAGGTCAAGCTGCACCTCATTGTCTGAATGCTCAGTATTGAAGGAGGAATATTGGACATCTGGTAATTCTGTCATGTACTGTTGCAGAATCGCATTGAAGAGAAAGCTAACAGTATTTTAGAAATCAGTAGTTCACTGCGAATCTGTTGATGATTTAATTATCCCTTTTCGGTCACATTTTGCAGAACTAGACTCAAAATTTCATTGAAAACAATCCTTCAAGCTTGAGAATCAGTGGTCGAAGTCAGTAATTTTTATTATACATGCGTAAAACGTGGTCGTTAAAGGAGGTTAAGCACACCAATCGATTCGTCAGGTCACGGTGCATTAGAAACCGTGCTCAGAATTTCGATTTTCGACCGTTATTAGCTCCGCACTTGCTCAAAATGTTCAGTGCAAATGGTGAAAATTAGATAACACTGTATCAGTGTAGTATACTGTACCAGCACTGCCATAAACAGCAAAATAATAGTGATTTCCAAATCCATTTGATCATAGTGCATCTTTTGGTGGCGCAACCATGCATTTTCGGGTAGGTGATACCAAGTTATACTTTGAATTCCACAAGAAATAAGGCATTTTTAACCGAAAATCAGTGGTGAAAACCAGAAATTTCAATTATGCATGGATAAAACGTGACGGTAGAAGGAAGTTAAGCACACCCATCGATTCGCCAGGTCATGGTGCATCTGAAATCGTGGTCGGAATTTCGATTTTCGACCACTTCAGTGACCAAAAATGGCAGTAAACACAAGGTACCGGAAGGATTAAAAGTAGGTCTGCAGAAATTCGACCGATAACATAGTTAAAAAGCATCAGACTGAGACGTGGGCGGTGTTTTTTTTAGATCATCTGATCAAGAGGCTTCGATTGATGTGCATCTGACTGAATACATTTGAGCCAGCTGTTTACTTGCTATGCGCTTAGAAACATCAGCAATGTGAAACTTGTGAGCAAAAACGTATGTCATGTTCGGCGCCCTGTTTTTTAGTTTGGATCGACCAATTTACATAGGTGAAAAGTGATGGGCTTTTTTAATGGCCAAAAATTTTGTCTCTTTTTCCGTGACAAAAAACGTTCAAACTTGGCGCCAACATTTTGGCTAGAACAAAGTTAGGCACACCACCAGGAACCCCGTTGTCTCAGCTACACAAAGCACCAAACCGCATAACGATAGCTTCTGAAATGTGTGAATGGCAGCCGATTAAACAGCGGCCGCAAAAAGCGGCCTGGTTCATATTTCGAGATTTGGCTCATTTGCCACCCACTGGGCGTAATCGAGAGCTCTGAACTATGTCTGGTGGTGAGATAGGTCGCCCAGACCGTGCTGTTAGATTTACAGAGTGTTCTGCACTCTTGCCCATGTAAATGAAGGGATATCTCTGCAAAGTATCCCCTGTCACAATAGCGGATATATGAATAACGGTGTAGTTATTGGAGTCAGTATCCAAGATGTAAATAACAGGATATCAACTTTTTAGCTCCAAAGCCCAACTAGCCAATAACTACACCCGCGCAAAGGCAATCGCCACGGCACTGCTGAATGCGTCTGAGTCGTGTGGATCTTGTGTTGCGCTTATGGCTTACTAACGCAACGCCAGTTGTTTTCTGTTCTATGGATCGATTCTAGGTCAAAAGGCCATGGAATAAGGGTGAATAAAAATGCAACATTCCAGTGGTTATAGCATACCTAAATAAGACCAGAAAAACACAATATCTAATATGTTTTTATGTGAATACCTCAAACTCCCAATACCGAATACTTCGTTAATAATGACAAATTGATGCTTAACTCGATTTTCTTTGGCAAAGCACCTGCAGGCAATGCAGAAACAGTTTCACTCTCAAACAGATGGGTTGTAGTGTGTTCAGGTTGCACTGCAGAAACTGGATATACATAGTAGTAGTAGCATCACAAAATTGGTCAGCTAAGACAGCAGTAGACAAGTAATAGAGCAATTCTAGGTGCTCCAAATTTCTGCCTCCGGTTTGTTCAGATCACATGATCCATCTTTGACCCATATTTATGAGTTATGACTCAGTTTGTAGTGTTTGTGGCAATGGCAACGATTGCTGTTTGTTGTAGAGAATAATTAAACAGTAGAAATAGAAAAGTTTGTGCAGTTTATGCTTGTAGAATTTCTAGACCTGAAAGGGGCCGTGCATAATAAACTGGTGTTCAAAAGTTCAAAAATTTTGCATCCCCACCCCTCCCAACATTTCTGACGATTTAAGCATGACCGCCTTAAAAACTCCAAAGTTTCTCAGTGACCCGCCTGGATTAAACTTGATACTCTCTCCATGGATGGAAAATGTACAATTTAAAATATACATAGTATTGTAAAAGCTTTGAAAAAGAAAATTTTTATATTTTTAACAGTAAACTACCATTTGGCAGTTAGAAAGATGATCTGGGTCGAGTTTTCCTTGTAATATACAGTGCCGCTCTTAAACAGTTCCACAAACAGCCAGAATTGGCGAATATCGCCAACAAAGCCAACAGGCGCGCTGGGTCACCAACAGGACCCACAAATGACCCACACCAACAACAAAACGACAACACCGCCACCAACAGACGGCCGGCCGGCCATTAGGTCATTGCGCGCGGCTGACGCTGAGCTATAGCGCTAGCAACAAATCTATTTAAGCTGGCTCCCTCTACCGTTTATGTACAGTATGTTTGCTAATTGGTTCATTACATAATTGCAACAAGTACAGTCACCCCACACAATTCATATGGCACCCACAAAAGCACGATTTTAAGAACCCGGTTTTTGGAGTGTGGTCCAGCAACTTTTGATTTGGCAAAACGGCCGCCGGTCAGTGGTTAGAAAGCAGTGCGCGCAATTTTTTAGGCAAATCGGCCACTGGTCAGTGCAGTAGTTGCAGACAAAATCTTCGTAGGCACCTAAAAAACGTTGACGTTTTTGATGATACCAACCCCCACACCTGTGACGTTTTTCCAACGTTCAACCGACCACAGCAGCCCCTCTCTGAATGTTGTAGTTTATGGACAGCCCCAAATAAAGATACACCCATACACGGACATGGGCCGGGGGTTTTCCCACCCTCCAACTTGGGCTTGACACCCCAAACCACCCCACCCACCCACCTGAAGTCGACTTTTGTTCCTAACCCCACCCACAAAAGTCGCCGCGACCCCACCCAAACCGGCAGGCCCAGCCCCAAATTTTCGAATTTTGACTACCCCCACCCATTTTTCCCGCCCATGTATGGATGCACCTTGTTATTTGTACAGGATAGCTGAGCCTGAACCATATGAGCGGGAATTGCGGAAACTCTGAGGGGCAGGGCTTGGGTCTTATCTGAGATTTCAGGTTATCTATCACCAACGTTTGGCTCACTTGTAATCTGAATGGCTGATGAATTTTTCAGAAAACTTTTTCTGTTTTAAATTATTCTTGTGTACATTAACAGAGGTATGCCCCCAAAAATTGGCCTAGATTGGGCCCTCTGCGATCATCGTCTCCCCACCAGCAAGGGCCCAGCCGGGCATGCCCGTTGAGGATTTTCGGTGGGCCTGGCCGGGATCAATTTTTGAGAGGCGGGCCGGGCCGGCCTGGTGGAGCACAGT
Source organism: Sabatieria punctata (assembly GCA_030248155.1). Lineage (NCBI taxonomy): Eukaryota > Metazoa > Nematoda > Chromadorea > Araeolaimida > Comesomatidae > Sabatieria > Sabatieria punctata. The sequence goes on from JASANB010003819.1 coordinate 45,909, forward strand.
AGAAATTTTTAGAGCGAAATTGAAATTAAGCACAAAATAGAAATACACACGCGTTTTCTGTTTTAAAATGCTCGTTTTGAAAGCGTAAATTTAATTTTAGTTTTCAATTTGAGAATTCAGACCAAATTCTTAAAACTTTAGTTAGACAAAGCAAAAACCAATGGGCTGGGCCGAGCCCAAAAAACGTGCCCCCATAGATGCTACCTTATTCCATGATTGGGGGCATATGGACCTAGAATCGATCCATAGAACAGAAAACAACTGGCGTTGCGTTAGTAAGCCATAAGCGCAACACAAGATCCACACGACTCAGACGCATTCAGCAGTGCCGTGGCGATTGCCTTTGCGCGGGTGTAGTTATTGGCTAGTTGGGCTTTGGAGCTAAAAAGTTGATATCCTGTTATTTACATCTTGGATACTGACTCCAATAACTACACCGTTATTCATATATCCGCTATTGTGATAGGGGATACTTTGCAGAGATTTGGTATTATTCGGTATTATTTGGTATTTTCTAGGTATTTGGTGTTATTTGGTATTTGGCATTTTTCTATACCAAATAATACCAAATAGTTTAAATAACTAAACAGAGCTTTTAAGCGATAAATTCTGCTCTCTTTACCGTTTCTGAGCAACAAAACAAGAAAGAATTCTGACCAGTTTAGCTTATAACAAGCAACCATTCATGGAAAATTCTCAAGGGGGCCCCCATGAAACGACGCAAGGCGATTTTGGGGGAAGGGGAGTCCGAAAAATCGGGATTTTGGTACGACGTCGTTTATGGACGGCCCCTTTTTCGAGACCGAGCCTAGACCGCAAATGTCACAACGTGCTTGTCCATTTCCCGAGTAACTGAAAAACCATCAAATTCTGCTCGTTTTCTTTCTCGGCATGAGTAGATTTCTTTTAGATGCAACAAAACTCTTCGCTGAGGCAAAACTTATACATTTTTGCTGAAAAAAAAAACAAAACAAAAAGTATGACTTTGCGCTCATTCCAAACAGGTAACGACCTGTTTATCAACTATTTGGAATTAGATGGTATTATTTGGTATAGAAAATACCATCTGGTATTTGGTATTTGGTATTTTTTATACCATTTGCATCCCTATTTGCAAGTGATAAAATGGATAGATAACGGAAAAACGTATAGAGGTTTGTTCAGTTGTTGAAAAAGAAGACGAGAACACTTTTTCTTTGAAAATTTACGCTGCAGTTTTAGTGCCTAAAATGGCGTCAGGACGTCCTAAGGACGATGTTACGTGGTCTCATTTTACCGTTAACAGAGGAAGGGAAGAAAGTTGCTTATTGTTGTTACTGCTTCCGATCTCGATACATAGGCTGTTGTTGCGTTGTTAGCTTCCGATACATTACATGTTTGCAGTCATTTGTCGGTTGAACTCTCTTGTCTGGTCTGAATTAAACTCTATCTGTTGTTAAAAATATTATAATGCATAGAAAAAACAAAAAAGCTGTCTAGAATTATCTAGGACCTGCAAGGAGCCCATTTTTGACGTTTTCTCAAATTTTTAAAATTGGAAAAATATTATGGAAAATTTCCGGTAAATTTCCGGAAATTTTCCGGAAAATTTCCGGCGGACATTTTTTTCCGGAAAAGGAACATCTCCACCATATACAATATCTATTTATGGAACTATAACGGACTCTCACAGCCACCTACGGCTATAAAACTGGCCTTCTATGGCTGTCGTACGTTTCTGCAACAGCTTTATATTATTATAGCCGGATTAGTCCATGTCGGCTGATAAAAACCCGATCTGGCTTATATACAAATTGCGACAAACTTGCCTGACCGACCTACTCTGATGCAGAAAGTAACTGTACTAGTGTAATGCAGATTTTCACTGCTAAAGCATAGCTAGTGGCAAAATTGCGTACATGTATGTAGATTATCGCCACTCAAGTATATCATTACTGGCGGTAGCACTTTGTGTAAGTTTTCACTGCTAAAAGAGCTTGAACTAAGGAGAAAACTTGAACTTGAAGTTTAAAACCATTACAGTATACGGATAGACCAAAAAATTTCTAATAATGTGCAGGAATTTGCGCCTGAAATTGCGAAAACCGTTTTCGGACCAGTTTTGGCCGCATTTCTGTATTTTCTAAATCGCACAACACGGACGTGTGTTGCCCATCTAGGGATGCAACCGAATACAAAAATACCGAATACCGAATACCGAATACCGAAGCGGATTTTCGGAACCGAATAATACCGAATTATACCGAATAATACCGAATATTGATGATTCGCCGGCGCATTGCAAAAATATACTGTCTAACTAATATTTCTTGTTTTTTGGCTAAACTTTTTGATGCTAAAAATGCTGTAGAGTGACGTATTGTTTGAATGCTATAGATTTATCCATGCCTTATAACTAAAACAAGCCCTATTTGGTCGTTCTTTACCGTCAGCCCTGCTAACAACAAGGACGAGTGCAAGATTTACAAGCAAACAATTTCAAGAGGCGCGAATCAGGCCACATGTGCTCTGATTAATTATGTAAAGTCACAGCACAAAGACACTCTCCCTTACATTACATATCCTCCTATTATCCATCACATGGCGGAGATTTCATAAAAAAAACTTGCCTCTAAGCCTAAGTCTGAACCAAACCCTAAGCCTAAGCCTAAAACCGAAGCTAAAAGTTGGGTTTGAGAGTGGGCTGGGCGAGTGGACCTTTTCAATCATCCGCCAAGTGGTGGCGGATTAACAGGAGGATGTTTCGCAAAGACGCATACAGAAAGTTGGAGGAAGGGAGCATCCGGTACTACTGTAAACACCAGAGCTGGCAGCTTACAATGTAGGTACACAACTTACATTGGATGAATCGTTTGAAAAGATAGGTGGGATTTATACATAATTGGCCCATAAAACAAACGCTTAGGTAAAGAAGTGGAAAGCTGACAACGTAGCCTACTGGGAACTGAAAAGGCCGAAATGTAGTTGTTTATTATTAAGTCAAACCTTGAAGTGCGTTAACTTTTCATAGGAATAGTCTTTATTTGCCTAAATTTTAGCATAGTAAATGAACAGAGAGATGTAAAAGAGAAATATCTCGGTGATTTCTGCACAAATTTAAGCAAAACAGTGCAATTTTAACGGTTTTACAATATTCGGTATTATTCGGTATCAGGGATGTGAGGTGGGAAAAAAACACCGGAAAAAAACAGTTTTTTTCCGGAAAAAAACCGGTTTTTTTCCTAAGGGTCGGAAAAAAACATAAATCGCGGAAAAAAACTCAAGCTAAAAATAGCTAATTTACGTCATTTTTCGTTTAAAAAATGGATTTTTGCTATGTATAATAGGCCATACTGACTCAAAACTGTTAGAAACACAACAAAAAAGACCAAATTTGGCATGAAAAAACAAAAATGCAAACTGCTGTAAGAAAATTTGCATATAGCGTTATTTATGGAACCTGTCAGGCACTGTTTCATGCCTGTTTCGTGATTTATATCAATGTAACACGTGTATTTCTGGTCTGAAAAGAGTGAAGAAGGCGCTAGAAAGCGTTAGGAATCGCAAAACCAGTCTAGGATACTCAGAAATTGGGCTGGAGTTTTTTTCCGCGATTTAGGAAAAAAACCGGAAAAAAACAGGAAAAAAACTGGAAAAAAACAGGCCGAGGTTTTTTTCGGAAAAATATACAACCTTGTTCGGTATTATTCGGTTTGAAAAATACCGAATTCGAATACCGAATTCGAATAGCACTAGTAACCGAATTATTCGGTTCATACCGAATAATACCGAACTTCGGTTGCATCCCTATGCCCATCCCTTGTGTTTGTCTGTTGTGTACCAAATTGCTGGTGAATCGTTGTTTTATTATTTATTCAACTTATTGCCTGACGGTCAAGTTACCGCAGCACAAAGTTACTGTAGATTGAAATGTTCCATAAGTGGCTTTTCACCCCCGTTAACAACGTTTTAGTAACTATGATGAGTATTTTAGGCTTACATGCCACATAAGGTTTAGGCTTAGATAGAAGGCTTATCTAGGTTATGGCTTTTCGTACTCGAGTTGATTATTGTTGCCGCCAACAATTTTGTTGCCTGCAACAGTTATAACTTTTGTTGCTCGAGCTGATAAAACGTACATAGGCGACGGAAAAAAACAAAAACGATTTGCACCGCAACAAAATCATTTAGACGTGCTTCCTTACTAATCATTCAGCCAGAATTCGGCCACAATTCAGCCTACAAAAAGGATGCTCCACAAATCGAAATTTATTGCTCCACATTTTTGTTGAGTTTTGTTGCCGGCGTTGTTGGTGCGTCCATACTTTAAAAGCTGTTGCCGGACACAACAAAATTAATGACGGCCCAACAAATATAAAGACGAGAAGACGAGTATGAATGCTCTCTGTAAAACAAGTTCAAGCAAGGTTGGAGCAGTTTGCCGCTCGCCGGGTAGGGGGAACGGGACGCCAATCGTTGGTTTTCGAAAATAAATTAATGAACTTTTTTTACTTTTCAAAAACCTTCGTTTGTTTCCGATCCGATCCGACGAATTTCCTCCGTCCAATCCAATTCGCATGGCCGGACAGAAAGAAGTAAGAAGTGCGGAGCATAATGACCGTATGATTAGGTTAGTAGATGTCCCGAATAGGGATGCAAATGGTATAAAAAATACCAAATACCAAATACCAAATAGCAGATGGTATTTTCTATACCAAATAATACCAAATAATACCAAATAATTCCAAATAGTTGATAAACAGGTCGCTAGCTGTTTGGAATGAGCGCAAAGTCATACTTTTTGTTTTTTTCAGCAAAAATATATAAGTTTTGCCTCAGTGGAAGAGTTTTTGTTGCATCTAAAAGAAATCTAGTCATGTCGAGAAAGAAAACGAGCAGAATTTGATGGTTTTTCACTTACTCGGGAAATGGGCAAGCACGTTGTGACGTTTGCGGTCTACGCTCGGTCTCGATAAAGGGGCCGTCCATAAATGACGTCGTACCAAAATCCCGATAATTCGGACCCCCCTTCCCCCAAAATCGCCTTGCATCGTTTCATGGGGGCCCCTCCCACTTTTTGAGAATTTTCCATGAATGGTTGTTTGTTATAAGCTAAACTTGTCAGAATTCTTTATTGTTTTGTTGCTCAGAAACGGTTAAGAGACGTGTTGTTCTGCGTATCTGCATTGTTAAACTTTTAGTAAATTAGAAATAAGGAGAAAACTCTGAACAGAAGAGCTCTGACATGGTATACAGTCGCAAAATATGCATAATTTATCGCTTAAAAACTAACTGTTTAGTTATTTAAACTATTTGGTATTATTTGGTATAAAAAAATACCAAATACCAAATAATACCAAATACCTAGAAAATACCAAATAATACCGAATAATACCAAATAATACCGGATACCATTTGCATCCCTAGTCCCGAAAAGCGAAAAATAATGATAACTTTTCGTTTTTGTTCCAATTGAGTTTGCCCAAATTTTTAGCAAATAATAGCCTGAAATTTAGAACACATAGGTTATTGTTAGGTGCCGAAAATGGTGGCAATTTTGTGGGTGTTCAATTTTTTTGCACCGGGCCCAAAGTGGTACCTATATATCTACATCTACTTCCGTGTATATCTCCCCATATTATCCGCCACATGGCGGAGATTTCGTAAAAAGACCTGTCCCTAAGCCAACACCGGTAAAAATGAGAGAGATTAAACTTGTTCGGATTCCGAACAAGTTTTATCTCTCTCATTAATGGCTACCCAACAGCGGGAAAACACGTTTAACTGTATCCAACACCGGTAAAGGTAAGTTTGGTGATTGGGTGTCAATAGGTCCCCAGACCAGACATGGGCTAGCATTTCGGCTGAGGGGGTAGAATTTTCAATTCCTGAGGGGGCTGACGGGAGTAGAAGCTCCTGAGGGGGCTGAGAGGGTGGTAAGTTGAAAAGTCCGATTTTGGACCGCAAAAACGGGGTGAGGTGTCAACATTTTCAATTGGGTGCTTGATGGTTGGTCAAAAAATTTCGCTTATTGTCGAAATCCAGTTGGGGCTCAAAACCAAAAATACCTGGGAACACTTTGTAGAGAGTTTTGGTGCAATTTTCTGCCTTTACAGTATATGAACAAAATGTTGGGCCGGCATTAGAGCCGGAAATCGGTCCAGCCCTCCCAGTCTAAAGCCGAGGTCAGGTGGAGTCCTGTGTTGAACAAACTTTGTTCTTGTTCTTCTAAAAAAATTAACCTGCCAGAGTGGATTGGGATCTTAAATACCCTGTAGCAGTTGTATTTTCGGGTTGGGGCTCCGTACCATAACATATCCTTGGGGCAGACATGGGCTAGCATTTCGGCTGATGGGGGTAGAATTTTCAATTCCTGAAGGGGGGCTGATGGCGGGTAGGAGCGCCTGATGGGGGGCTGAGGGGGTGGTAAGCCAAAAAGTCCGATTTTTGGCGAAAATCAGGGTTTTTTGGCTTATTTTTCATTAAAATCATACATGGGCCGGGGGGTAAGGGGGGGGGTATACCCCCCTCGGCCGGCCATACCCCCCTCGGCCGTCCAAACATACTCCATACCCAGGGTTCGTGCGGGACCTGGAAAGTCAGGGAGTCATGGAAAAGTCAGGGAATTTAAAAAAGGTCAGGGAATCAGGGAAAAGTCAGGGAATTTCGACTCTGGTCAGGGAAAAACTTGATAGCAGCAGAGTCATCTCGCTGCCAAATCTTCCTATCCAAACTTTACACGACACCCTTTTGAAAATCGGTCTTCTGGCTTTATATACTACTACTTAAACCAGAAATTTACCCTCTGAATACCGTTTAAATGCGTTTTTCAAAGCCAATTTTTCAAAATTTTCTCGCATTGGTTGCCGTTTCCTCACCCTGGAATTTTGACACTGGTCATGGAAAAGTCAGGGAAAGGTCAGGGAATTTTTCTATAAAAAAGCCGCACGAACCCTGATACCCCCCTCGCCGGCTAACCCCCCACCCCCCCTCCCGGAGGGAGAAATTTTCGCTTATTTAAGGCAAAATAGGCGTTTTTTGGCCTTTTTTCGGGGACCCCCCCCCCGAGGTCTTCTCCCCCCTCCTACCCCCCCCTCCGGATTTTTCCGGCCCATGTATGATTAAAATAAGTTAAAATTAGCTTTTCTGAGCTCATTTACGCCTATTCCAGGCATATTTTTATCATAATTTTCTATACAAAATTCTTCCCAAAAATTCCTGATGGGGGGTAGCGGCCGGCTGATGGGGGGTAGATCAGAGCCTGATTGGGGGCCAACCCCCCTCAGCCCCCCCTTTGCCCATGTCTGCCTTGGGGTTCATACATATGAGCCGGAATAACCAATAGGGTGTCTGGAGGTTGTCTCGGGGTTTGCGAAAATTTTCGGAGGGGCTATGGCCGACTGAGGGGTGTGGCCCGGTTCATGTATGTGGAGTGGTCTTCCAAGCTAGTAGGGTAAACCCGTAGTGGTTGTATGGTCGTAAGCAGACAAAGGGAGCTTAGTGTAGTTGACCCCATTCAGGCTCTGACCTACCCCCTCAGCCGACCGCTACCCCCTAAGGAATCTTTGGAAGAATTTTCTTCTGATAAAAGTATGCCTACATTACGCCTAACTGAGCTGACAATAGCTTATTTTAAACTGTTTTAACTTAAAGTAAGCCAAAAAAACCGTGATTTTAGCCAAAAATCAGACTTTGGCTTGCCAACCATCCCCTCAACCCGCCCCCTCAGAATTTAAGATTTGCCAGCCCCTCAGCCGAAATGCCAGCCTTTGTCTGGTTGGAAGTAAAGTTTGTGTAGTGTTTATTAAGTAGTTTGTTTAAGATCTGAATAAATAAAGATGGCAACGGACACGGCCGTCAACAACTCGATTACTCTCAGAGGTTCGGCGGAGCTGGTCACCGAATTTTTCCGTAAGCTAACTTCTGTTTTAGTAGTCTATCTTTTATATATGTTGCGTGTATTATTTCTAATGTGTAATGCGGACACACACGCATAATGTCAATTTGGCGATATATTGTGTTCCGTGCTCTCAGAGTGAAACTAAATTCTTCTACAGTCTTAAACGCCGTTTATGGTACTGGCACCATATATGGTACCCCCACGTTCGGCGACTGTGATGATAGCATATGGTACCCATGACCATGGGTGCCGATACCATACATGGGCCGGGGGTAAGGGGGCTATACCCCTCCCGTCGACCGGCCATACCCCCCTCCCCCGAGGTCTCCAGACCCCCCTACCCCCCTCCGGATTTTTCCGGCCCGCGTATGGCCGATACCATAATATATGTTACGAAATTTGACTGAAGTAGTGCGATATAATAAGGTACCGGTACAATCATACATGTAACAGGTTCGGGCCGACCTGGAGGGAGGGGGTAGGGGGTTTCCTCAGGTGGGGGGTCGAGGAGGTTTCGCTCCAGGAGGGAGGTCCAAAATTTCAAAAAGCTCCAAAACGCCTGGAAATGCGTTTTAGCACGTTTTTTAGTAACGACGTTAAAAATCGCTGTTTTAAGCTGCCAAATAACGTTTTAGAGCTAAAAACAAGCAAAGAATGACAAAAAGGGCTTCCAAAACCCCCCGATTTCTCTTAAATATCAGCAGTGGAAGCGCCAAATTCGGTTTCCAAAGTCTTTTCAAGCGAATGTTTGGCTAAAAATTAGTGTTTTCTGAGCCAGTTTGTTAGTACTGGTACTTGTATTTTCGGTCGGGGGTCAGGGGGGTTGGCTTTTTCAGCTAGGGGGTAACCCCCTCCCTAGTACATGTATGAGTACAATTACCAATCCGAAGGTAGGGGTACCATACCATATATGGTGCCACTACACTAAGTACCGGCACCTTATATGGAGCCAATGCTGCCATAAAGCTGTATTCATAGTGGTGTAGAAAAACTTTTCTGCAAGGCGACTCATTTGTAATATACGCACCAACACGCCACCTCACATCTTCCGCCTGCAACAACACCTGGAAGATGACGCGTGGCTTGTTGGTGCGTATATTACAAATATGTCGCCCTACAGAAAAGTCGCCTGGCCATCTTTTTCTCCATGAGTATGTACAGGCGTTTAGTGTCGACTGTCCTAGGGACTTTTCTTCAGGCTCCACAACTGTTATTTCCTATTTTAGAGTCACTTTGTTATTTGCAGACTTTGGCCTCAACAGCATTCTCTACCAGCGCGGCCTGTACCCCCCGGAGTCATTCAAACGCGAGAAGAAGTACGGAATGACTTTGCTTGTGACCACTGACGAGAAATTGTGCAAGTTTCTCGAGCCTCTCGTCAAACAGATGATGGGTGAGTTGAATGGTGTGATGCAGTGCCATTACTTGTTTGTTTGTTTGTTTGTTTGTTTGTTTGTTTGTTTGTTTGTTTGTTTGTTTGTTTGTTTGTTTGTTTGTTTGTTTGTTTGTTTGTTTGTTTGTTTGTTTGTTTTATTTCTCTCGTATCAATTCAATTGAGCAAAGTACATAGTGTTAGTACAGAACATAAGATGAATTACGGGTTAGTAAACGGACGACCAGGACTATATGACAGAATAACCGGATATGAAAGGCGGCTCGGTGGCTCTGGAGCTCTTACCGGAACCGTAGACTAAAATCTTTAACAGAAACATTTTTCTTACTTAAACCACTACGCCACAGACGCAGACGAAGCAATTTAATTTGGCGTTTATACGATTTTTGTTTACTGCTAATTTAAAAGAATGACAGCAGTCTATGAACAGTTTATTCAATACAAGGTTAACATGGGCCGGGGTGTACATGTAACAGCTCCGGGCCGACCTGGCTGGAGGGGTTTTTCCTCAGGGGGGGGTCGAGGCGGGTTTCGCCCAGAGGGGGGTCCACAATTTCAAAAAGCTCCAAAACGCCTGGAAATGCGTTTTTGTCACGTTTTTTTTCAGTAAGGACGCTAAAAATCGCTATTTTAAGCTGCCAAATAGCGTTTTAGAGCTAAAAACAAGCAAAAAGTGACAAAAAGGGTTTCCAAAAACGCCGATTTCTCTTAAATATCAGCAGTGGAAACGCCAAATTCCGTTCCCAAAGGCTTTTCAAGCCAATTTTTGGCTAAAATTAGTGATTTCTGAGCCAGTTTGTTAGTACTGGAGCCACTACTAGTACTTGTATTTTTTGATCGAGTGGGGTCCTTTAACCTGTCTCCGGGGGTGAGGGGGGTTTGGCTTTTCAGCTAGGGGGTAACCCCCAAACACCCCTAGGACATGTATGGGCTAGACCAAACATGGGCAAAGGGGGGGGCTGAGGGGGGTTGACCCCCCCTCAGGCTCTGACCTACCCCCCCTCAGCCGGCCGCTACCCCCCTCAGGAATTTTTTGGAAGAAGTTTATATAGAAAATTATGATAAAAATATGCCTGGATTAGGTGTAAATGAGCTCAGAATAGCTTATTTTAGCTTATTTTAATGAAAAACAAGCCAAAAAACCTTGATTTTAGCAAAAAATCGGACTTTTTGGCTTACCACGCCAGCCGCCCCCCCTCAGGAGCTCCGACCCCCCCCCCTCAGCCCCCCCTCAGGAATTGAAAATTCTATCCCCCTCAGCCGAAATGCTAGCCCATGTATGGGCTAGACCCAAGATCTCCTGTCACTTGACTAAGGTTTTTTCGAGGAAAAACGCAGATTCAATCAAACCATTATTTGCAGAGTGGCTAGAACTGAAAGAATTGCAACGGATGGTTATGGTAATATCGGACGTCTCTAGCAAAGAAGTCTTAGAACGTTGGCAATTTGACGTGGAAACCGACGAAAACATCACTGAATCCGGGTAACTTACTTAATTTAATACAGTCAAACAAGTAATACCATATGGCAGGGTTGTATATTTTTCCGAAAAAAACCTCGGCCTGTTTTTTTTCAGTTTTTTTCCGGTTTTTTTCCTAAATCGCGGAAAAAAACTCCAGCCCAAGTTCTGAGTATCCTAGGCTGGTTTTATGATTCCTAACGCTTTCTAGCGCCTTCCTCAGTCTTGTTAGACCAGAAATACACGTGTTACATAGATATAAATCACGAAACAGGCATGAAACAGTGCCTGACAGGTTCCATAAATAACGCTATATGCAAATTTTCTTACAGCAGTTTGCATTTTTGTTTTTTCATGCCAAATTTGGTCTTTTTTGTTGTTTTTCTAACAGTTTTGAGTCAGTATGGCCTATTATACATAGCAAAAGTCCATTTTTTAAACGAAAAATGAGGTAAATTAGCTATTTTTAGCTTGAGTTTTTTTCCGCGATTTATGTTTTTTTCCGACCCTTAGGAAAAAAACCGGTGTTTTTTTCCCACCTCACATCCCTGCCATATGGTATTGGTTAACTTTGATCGAGTCCTCTTACAGTCAGGCACTTAACGCCGTCTATGTTACTGGCACCATATATGGTACCGGTCAGCCGCTCAGCCTGCTTTAGCAGTTTGGTGTCCTCTTCATACGCCATGTGTGTTTGAATAAACCTTCTGTAATAATACGTAATAATAACCGGTACCCACGTTCGGCACCTGTGGTGGTGCCGCTATGGTACCGCTACCTTGGCATTGGTACCTGTACTGTACCGGTACCATATGGTACCACTACGTTCAGATTTCGTATGGTATATGGTACCGGGACCGGCACCCATGGTTATGGTACCACCACAGTCCCCGAATGTAGGGGTACCATCCATACATGTACTAGAGGGGTTGGGGGTTACCCCCTACTGGAAAGGCCAAACCCCCCGCCCGAGACAGGTTAACCCCCCCCCCTACCCAAAAATACAAGTACTAGTAGTGGCTCCAGTACTAACAAACTGGCTCAGAAATCACTAATTTTTAGCCTAAAATTCGCTTGAAAAGCTTTTGGCAACCGAATTTGGCGTTTCCACTGCTGGTATTTGAGAGAAATCTATGTTTTTGGAAGCCTTTTTTTGTCATTTTTTGCTTGTTTTTAGCTCTAAAACGCTATTTGGCAGCTTAAAATTGTGATTTTTAGCGTACTTACTGAAAAAAACGTGCTAAAACGCATTTCCAGGCGTTTTGGAGCTTTTCGAATTTTGGGACCCCCGTCTGGGCGAACCCCCCCCCTCGACCCCCCACCTGAGGAAACCCCCTACCTACCCCCTCCCCCCAGGTCGGCCCGGAGCTGTTACATGTATCGTACCATCTAGGTATCGGCACCATATATGGTTCCAGTGCCATAAACGGCGTTAACTACCAGAGTGTCTTACCATTTCAAGTTTAACCATACAATGGGCCGCGGGGGGGCGGTCCGGAGGTTTTGGCCCCCCCCCCCCCCAACTTGGGCTCGACCCCCCCAAACGACCCTACCCACCCACCTGAAGCCGACTTTTGTTTCTGACCCCACCCACCAAAATCGGCGCGACCCCCCAAACCGGCAGGCCCACCCCCAAATTTTCGGATTTTGACTACCCCCAACCCATTTTTCCGGCCCATGTATGAGTTTAACCAGTACCTTATATAGTGTTGGCCATAAAGAAGGCCAGTACCATATGGTACGAACATACATGTAACAGCTCCGGGCCGACCTGGGGGGAGGGGGTAGGGGGGGTTTTCCTCAGGTGGGGGGTCGAGGGCGGTTTCACCCAGGTGGGGGGGGTCCAAAATTTCGAAAAGCTCCAAAACGCCTAGAAATGCGTTTTTAGCACGTTTTTTTCAGTAAGGACGCTAAAAATCGCTATTTTAAGCTGCCAAATAGCGTTTTAAAGCTAAAAACAAGCAAAAAATGACAAAAAGAGCTTCCAAAAGCACCGATTTTTCTTAAATATCAGCAGTGGAAACGCCAAATTCGGTTTCCAAAGGCTTTTCAAGTGAATTTTAGGCTAAAAATTAGTGATTTCTGACCCAGTTTGTTAATACTGGAGCCACTACCACCACTTGTATTTTTTGGTCGAGGGGAGGGGTCCCTTAACCTGTCTCGTGGGGGGTGGGGTTGGTGAGGGGGGTTTGGCCTTTCCAGCAGGGGGTAAACCCCCAACCCCCCTAGTATATGGGTACGAAATCTGAACAGAGTGGTACCAAAAAAAATATGGCACCGACACGATGGTTCCGGTACAATATACTGTATGGTACCACCACAGTGGTAGAACATGGAGATACCATAAACGACGTTAAGTGTTAATTGCCAGACTGTATGACCCACCCCACACTATATGTTGTTATTTCTCTGACTGCCCATTGTAGTATGCAAAGTATACAGTCCAACGTCTCTGTATCGTAGTATGCAAATTTTCAGCGCCAACAGCACGCGCCCAACGAAGTCAGAGAAAAAGATACGACAGGAGATTTCGGACGTACTCAGACAGATCACGGCCTCCGTCAGCTTTCTACCTCTTCTAGAAGCCACTTGTACTATTTATTAGTGCTAAGCTAAGAATTAGGTGGAAGAGCTTTATGCAAATTTAGGCTCGTTCGATGTGCTGATTTACACCGGCAAAGAGACAGAGGCCCCAACTGGATGGGCCAAGAGTGGTCCGTGTATGATTGCTGGCTCACAGCAGGTGCAACTGAGGAGTTTCTCAACCGGAATACATTCAGTCGATACCAAGGTCTCTTACAAAACCGATGACTTGTAACTACTGTAAAGAATGGTTCCTATGTGTAATCATACATGGGCTGGGGTGAAAGTGCACAAACTTGAGCCTCTACCGATTTGAAAGCTAGCGGCCATTTTGGGTTTAAACCCCGCCCCATGTATGATATAATGTGTAACCGGTCACCCCTAAAATTGGTGAGGGGTTTTGTTCCAGTGCAAACAATGCTCTGTAACCAAATTTTGCAGTCACTTTTGAAATTGTTCTCCAGATAAGTTGGAAGCTGTGACGCTTAGTTGGGGCTGATTACCTGCTGAAAGTGAGCTTTTTCGGTGTGAGAATTAGTGGAAATAGAGTCACACCTCGAAAATGGAACAGAAATGATCGGTTTGACCGTGGTGATCGTTGGCTTAGCAAAACTACTGGAAACAGTGCTGTGTAATACTGAACAAGACTGATGAACAACTGTAAGTGCTTTATACAGGGAGAATAATAGCAGTATTACAGTGATCTCAGTTTTGTGACTTTGCTAAGTAAATTCGAATCTTTTGCGCACTGCTCAAGAAGCTTACTGTTCGAAAGGACAGTGGAACTCAAAAACAAACAACTGCTGTCTATTTCTATGTAATTTCGCACTACTCCAGCCGGTGAAGCCTGGTTATTTGACCTAAGCTGAAAAGTTAGCGTGGTCGGATAGATTCTAGTACAAGAGTTGATTGAATGAAGGGTCATGCTCATGGGCCTGAAGTACAACAGCTAAACTCGCCTGAACCCAGTCATTGTTCTACAGCTGGCATGGCACTACTAGCCATATGTCCATGTCCGGTATTACTAAACCTCCTAGTAGCATTGCTGATCTTTCGAGCTTCGAGAGGGTTCGCTAAGCTCACCCTATTACGCGCGGCCAACGTGTTCTTTCGGGATTGATGACTAGTGGCACTCACATCGCTGGTGCCCCCCTGCGGCCGGACCGCCCCACAGCTCAACGCACTGACAGCATGAGCACGTAAAGTGTGCATGAACATGAGATAAATCACTGGATCGACAGTAAACAACCAGAACCTGACTAGCTCTGAGACTATCTTCATGGGCGGCCAGGTGGCTATGGCTCGTATGTAATAGACTGGACGGTAGCAGGCTGAGTAGGCCAGCCAGGTGCAGGCCACGGTGAAAAACTGCATCAACACCTTTCGCTCGCGTTTCAGCTCGGCACGACTGATCTTTGAGTCGGTCATTTGACTCCTGAAACTGATTCAAATCAGCTGGTTTTCACACTAATGCAGAGCTACAGTAATAGCGCAACACTGACTACGGTAGTGTTTTGTGTTGTGTGAAAATTAGCTAGAAGTTTTCACACTAGTCAAATAACTACAGTAATTATTACGTAACTCTAAACTGACTACAGTAGCGTTTGTGTTGTGTGAAAATTGTTAGAAGTTTTCACACTAGTAAGATAGCTACGGTAGTTAGTACGTAACTCTAAACTGACTACGGTAGCGTTTGTGTTGTGTGAAAATTAGTAGAAGTTTTCACACTAGTAAGATATACTACTGTGGTTGATTGGTCCGATCCGATGTGCGGGGGGCCTTACGGCCTGCGATCAGACTCGAGGTGCATTTCGCTTCCCCGTGATTCGTCATCTCGGACGTTGCCCTTCTTTCACTGCCAGCCACTCCTAGCCATGCTGCTGGGTGCCGGTCACCAGGAGGGCGGCCGGCGTGTCGATGCCATGATGCTGACAGCTCCCGACGGCCGAGGGCTCCTCGGCATAGTTGGTTTCTCAGACAGCTTCTGACATCGTAGATCTTCTTCCCAACGCGGCATGCTTTTTGGAGCGGCTTCGGTGCAACGGCAGATCCAGTTGGTTCCCATTTTACCTACTCACTGTAACCAGTTTTCGGTGGCCTGGGTGGAGCGTTGTGCCGACGACCAACTCTTTGCAGCAAGAAACTTGCCGCGCCGAGAGGATGAACCACTACAACCGCTAGGGATGCAGGGGCCGCCGTGACTCGGAGGCAGTGAGCTACCCACTGATAGGGCCCGGCCGGATACATATTTCTACCGGATCCGGATATGCCCGTATCCGGCCGGATCCGGATCCGGATATGCCGGATATCATTGATCAACTTAAAATTTTTTACAATGCAATAAACCACATACAGGGTGTCTCAAAAAATAGATCACATTTCTTTTTACGGCCATTTCCGCAAATTTTGACCAAATGGCCTATAGGTGCCAAAATTCGGGGAATTTTATGTGTTAAAGTTTGGTGCACTAGGCTTGACTAATTGTCGAGAAATTTCAAAAAAAGTGAAAGTTGGTATTTTCAATAGCGAAAGCCGGTCACCGAAAAAACGTTATATTATATTATCGCCTAAACTCTAACGATAGCGTTGGAGTTCATGCGTTAATTTTTTACGCACGAATTACCGTGAACTTCTGCGTTTACACTCCAAATTTCATCCTATTCTGACAAAAATTAGGAAAGATACAGGAAAAGGAAATGTTTCCATTTTTCGCTGACTGGCTTTCTTCACAATTGCAATTACCAAATTTCACCTTTTTGAAATTTCTCGGGAATGAGTCAAGCCTAGTGCACCACACTTTAACATATAAAATTCCCGAAGTCTGGCACCTATGGTTCAAATTTCAGCCTATTTCATCAAAATTTGCGGAAATGGCAGTAAAAAGAAATGTGATCATTTTTTTCGGTGACCGGCTTTCACTAATGAAATTACCAAATTTCACTTTTTTTGAAATTTCTCGGGAATGAGTCAAGCCGGGTGCACCAAACTTTAACACATACTTCAACCAGAGATCTAAGAATTTAAGATGCATTTTGCGAGAAAGTCAGCTTTGGTGCCGAAGAGAGGGGGCAAGCAGGGCCATCTCACGGATCTGGCTGATATTTATATCTATTAAAATAGAGCACAGTCGAAGACCAACGGTGCATGCCCGGCCACCAGCAACCCCCTAGAACCGGAGCTACACCCCCTCAAAGTTGGGTCGGCAGCAATTTTCGGGCTCATTTTAATAGCTCTGACACCCTCCATTCAAACGATCACCCTTCATTCGTTTCTTAAGCTAGGATCTCGACTCGCATATGGTTTTGTAGCTGGTCCAATGGCCTTTCATTTTCTGGTACTCCGGTTTCCAGATCGTAGCTGGTTACCGAAATATTCGCCGAAAACTGCGAAATTTCCACAAAATGCCACTCCGTTTTTTTTCGAAAAATCTTTATAACTTTTTGTGCAAAGGCCCTGCCAAGCTAATGTTTTAACAAAAGTTAGGCATGAGTTGGCCAAACAAAATGAGCGCCCCAAAGTGTGCGGTTTGGGGGGGGTGGGGGGTGTTTTGGCCTCTCAAAGGTGTTCGGAAAAAATTTTTTTCTGCAAAGCTTAGTTGTTAGCATACTGTTATATGCAGTTTTGTGTGCTGAGTTCGAAAATGCATTCAGTTTAGCTAGATTCGCTCTGGATCGGGAGAAATTGGCGTCCAAAGTTGAGACCAACCCTTTTCTTGGCTGGCACTACTCGCTAGCATGACCATTAACCGCGGTGCAATGCAGTTTTTCTTACGTAGTTTTTGCTACTGATTCCGAAAACAACTTTATTTTTGCTCTACGTTGCCTACTTTTGAAGATATCGGCATTTTTATGATTTGGGAACAGAACGGCTGCACTTGCTATAACATGCTCGTTTGAAGCTGGCTCAATTCAGTCGCATCTAGAGTACAGAGCCATAAAAATTTATATCACCTAATGCAGTCTTTGCCGCTGATTACGAAAATGACATCTGTTTTTCAATCTGACTGCTCCTGAGCTACATATGTAACTTTTATGCCCTGGTACTCAGACAATAAGTTATCTGTCAAATCTGGACATAATATGGTATCTATCTGATGCAGTTTTCTCCGCTGATTCAGAATATTATCATATTTTTGCGCTACGGTCACTCTGTCGCAAGTTATGGACCTCCAAAGTTTCATTAAGAAACATGCCGTGAGAAGCCGTAATCCAAAAATAAATGTTCAGCATTCATGCATTTGTGAAATGAACCTTTTGTCAGTCAATAGTGTACCCGACCTATTTTGACCCGCTGAGTTCAAAAATGGCGTTTGTTTTAATCTATAGTTACTCGTTTTGGAGATATATGAATATTAATGAAAATTTTGTTTGATCAGTAATATCTCAAACAGCAGTAGGAGAAAAACAAACGCCATTTTTGAACTCAGCGGGTCAAAATAGGTCGGGTACACTATTGACTGACAAAAGGTTCATTTCAGAAATGCATGAATGCTGAACATTTATTTTTGGATTACGGCTTCTCACGGCATGTTTCTTAATGAAACTTTGGAGGTCCATAACTTGCGACAGAGTGACCGTAGCGCAAAAATATGATAATATTCTGAATCAGCGGAGAAAACTGCACCAGATAGATACCATATTATGTCCAGATTTGACAGATAACTTATTGTCTGAGTACCAGGGCATAAAAGTTACACAAGTAGCTCACGAGCAGTCAGACTGAAAAACAGATGTCATTTTCGTAATCAGCGGCAAAAACTGCATTAGGTGATGTAAATTTTTATGGCTCTATACTCTAGATGCGACTGAATTGAGCCAGCTTTCAAACGAGCATGTTATAGCAAGTGCAGCCGTTTTGTTCCCAAATCATAAAAATGCCGATATCTTCAAAAGTAGGCAACGTAGAGCAAAAATAAAGTTATTTTCGGAATCAGTAGCAAAAACTACGTAAGAAAAACTGCATTGCACCGCGGTTAATGGTCATACTAGCGAGTAGTGCCAGCCAAGAAAAAGGGTTGGTCTCAACTTTGGACGCCAATTTCTCCCGATCCAGAGCGAATCTAGCTAAACTGAATGCATTTTCGAACTCAGCACACAAAACTGCATATAACAGTATGCTAACAACTAAGCTTTGCAGAAAAAAATTTTTTTCGAACACCTTTGAGAGGCCAAAACACCCCCCCTCCCCCCCCTAACCGCACACTTTGGGGCGCTCATTTTGTTTGGCCAACTCATGCCTAACTTTTGTTAAAACATTAGCTTGGCAGGGCCTTTGCACAAAAAGTTATAAAGATTTTTCGAAAAAAAAAACGGAGTGGCATTTTGTGGAAATTTCGCAGTTTTCGGCGAATATTTCGGTAACCAGCTACGATCTGGAAACCGGAGTACCAGAAAATGAAAGGCCATTGGACCAGCTACAAAACCATATGCGAGTCGAGATCCTAGCTTAAGAAACGAATGAAGGGTGATCGTTTGAATGGAGGGTGTCAGAGCTATTAAAATGAGCCCGAAAATTGCTGCCGACCCAACTTTGAGGGGGTGTAGCTCCGGTTCTAGGGGGTTGCTGGTGGCCGGGCATGCACCGTTGGTCTTCGACTGTGCTCTATTTTAATAGATAAAAATATCAGCCAGATCCGTGAGATGGCCCTGCTTGCCCCCTCAAAGCTGACTTTCTCGCAAAATGCATCTTAATACTTCCTTCTGCAAAATCCTGAGCAAGCCAATAAGTAAGGGGAAGACAAATATGGACAAATTGTAAAGGTAAAAAGGGTTTACGAGAAGCCTTACTCTACAATGTAAGTGGCAAAGATCAACCACCAGTGATGTACAATGTATGTGCAAAGCGATTCCGCACTCTGGTGATATTTTGAGAGTGGGTTTTTAGCATTTTGTGCCATTAAATAGCGAAAAATATCCTAAAATGACTGGAACTAATCAAATTTTATGTTCAAATACGTAAAAAATCACGTTTTCTCATCTGTGACTGATATCCGGCAGGTAATATCCGGATCCGGACCGGATCCGGATATGGCCATATCCGGCCGGATCCGGATATCCGGTCGGGCCCTACCCACTGAGCCAACGACGCGGCATGTGGTTGATTGGTTTTCTGTTACACTTTCTATTGCTGAAGCTGCCTTTTTAAAGTTAGAATTTGGTGCAGAATACTATTTTTTTCTATTTAACTCACCCAAGTTTCTTTATGCCTGCAAAGGTGCGTGTATAGCAGACAATTATAACTGTGCAGCAGACAACGTCACTGGCGATGGTGATGGGCTTGCGTACGTTAGCTCCCCAGCCACTGTGGTAGCCCCACATGTGCTTATTATTGTCGAAGTAGACTGGACAGCATGGAAACATGCACATAACCAGGTTCCAGACCCCGTGGCACACGCACAGCAAAGCCAGTAGGACAGAACGGCTCTCGCTGAACCATATCGGTGCCATTGTGCGATAGCAAATTGCTGAAGTCAGAAATACGTACCATATGATAGAGTCAGGCACTTAACGCCGTTTATGGTACCGGCACCATATATGGTACCCCTACCCTCGCGTTGTTACCGATATCATAATATGGTACCACACTGTTCAGATTTCGTACCATATATGCTAGTGGTACAATATGGTACCAGTACCATATGTGTAGGGCCCGACCGGATACAAATTTCTACCGGATCCGGATCCGGATCCGGATATGCCCACATCCGGCCGGATCCGGATCCGGATATGCCGGATATGATTGATCAACTTAAAATTTTTTACAATAAAGTAAACCACATACAGGGTGTCTCAAAAAATGATCACATTTCTTTTTACTGCCATTTCTGCAAATTTTGACCAAATAGGCAAAAATTAGGAAAGATACAGGAAAAGGAAATGTTTCCATTTTTCGCTGACCGGCTTTCACTATTGCAATTACCAAATTTCACTTTTTTGAAATTTCTCGGGAATGAGTCAAGCCTAGTGCACCACACTTTAACATATAAAATTCCCCGAATTTTGGCACCTATGGTTCAAATTTCAGCCTATTTCGTCAAAATTTGCGGAAATGGCAGTAAAAAGAAATGTGATCAGTTTTTCGGTGACCGGCTTTCACTATTGAAATTACCAAATTTCACTTTTTTTTTTAAATTTCTCGGGAATGAGTCAAGCCGGGTGCACCAAACTTTAACACATAAAATTCCCCGAATTTTGGCACCTATGGTCCAAATTTCAGCCTATTTGGTCAAAATTTGCGGAAATGTCAGTAAAAAGAAATGTGATCATTTTTTGAGACACCCTGTATATACATTTCTTTGTTCTATAATAGTTGATTCAAAACAACATCTGATAATTTGTGGTTCAAACAACGCAAGTTATACTTATTAAACAACAACATTTCTGGGTAGGGCCGTGGCTCAACCAGAGATCTAAGAATTTAATACTTCCTTTTGCAAAATCCTGAGCAAGCCAATAAGTAAGGGGAAGACAAATAGGGACATATTGTACAGGTAAAAAGGGTTTACGAGAAGCCTTACTCTAAGTGGCAAAGATAAACCACCAGTGATGTACAATGTATGTGCAAAGCGATTCCGCCCGCACTCTGGTGATATTTTGAGAGTGGGTTTTTAGCATTTTGTGCAGTTAATAGCGAAAAATATCCTAAAATGACTGGAACTAATCTAATTTTATGTTCAAATACGTAAAAAATCACGTTTTCTCATCTGTGACTGATATCCGGCATATCCGGCAGGTAATATCCGGATCCGGTACCGGATCCGGATATGGCCATATCCGGCCGGATCCGGATCCGGATCCGGATATCCGGTCGGGCCCTATATGTGGTACCTCTACCCATGGCGATGGGTGCCGGTACCTTATATATGGTACCACTACCATATATGGTACAAAATCTGAACAGAGTGGTACCATATTATGGTACCGGTACCGGTAACAATGCGAAGGTAGGGGTACCATATATGGTACCACCCAGGGCTGTTGGGTCGGTTTTTTTCCTCGGTTTTTTTCGTTTTTTTCAGGAAAAAAACCGGTTTTTTTCCTAGGGGCTCGGAAAAAAACTAAAATGCGGAAAAAAACTCAAGTAAGTTTTTAAAGGAAATAGACGCAATAACTGGTTATATTCGCTTCCAACGCTTTGAACTTACGTTAATAGAAGCCTTACAAGCATTTACATGGCATAACTTAGCTGTTTTTCGCAAAAAATACCGGTACCATTTTCAGGCAACTTTTATTATTGTATTTTTGATGTTTTAAAATCAAATTACTACACTAAAACACGAAATTAGTGCATTTTAGAATAAGACTCACGCTATTTCGTTGAATTCTGCAATAAAAAGCGATTGTTAAAAAAATTTTTCTGTCATCTCGGAAAATAACTTTTGGAAAAAAACCGGAAAAAAACAGGAAAAAAACCGGCTTGAGTTTTTTTCCGGAAAACAAACAGCCCTGGTACCACCACAGGCCCCGAACGTGGGAGTACCATATACAGTATGATGCCGGCCGGCACCTTATATGGTGTCGGTACCATAAAAGGCGTTAAGTGCCTGACTGTAATCATACATGTCGCTGGGTTTTTCCGTGGGGGGGGGACCTTTTTGAAATCCCAAATAGGGTTTTGGGACCAAGTCCAAAGTGGGTTTTGCGACCTTTTTTTGGGGTCCAAAAGTGGGTTTTGTCGACCTTTTTTTGGGGTAAAAAGCGGGTTTTGTCGACCTTTTTTAGGGTTTCTGGGGCGAAAAATGGCTTCAAAACCCTATTTGGGCCGAAAAAAGCCTTAAAACCCTGTTTTTGCATTAAAAATGCCTTAAAAACCCTGTTCCGGTTGAAAAAAATGCCTTAAAAACCGAATATTGAAACAATGAATGTAATAAAAAGCTGTTTTGCGCTCAAAATACGTATTGAATATGAGTTTCAGCGATAAAATACAGATTGAAATGCGTTATATTGACTAAAAATAGTTCAGAGAACCCTAATATCGATTCTGAGGCACGCGCAAAACCCTGTTTTGACTTATAAGATTACTAAAAAACCCTATTTAGTGATTTGAATGCAGTTCTTAAACCCTGTTTAGGGTTTCTAATCAACCTAAAAACCCTCTCTAGGCTTTCTAGCCAGTGCTAAAACCCTGTTTAGAGTTTCAAAGTAACCTAAAAACCCTAATCAGGCTTTGAAAGTAACCTGAAAACCCTAATCAGGCTTTGAAAGTAACCTAAAAACCTTAATCAGGGTTTCAAAGTAGCGTAAAAACCCTGTTTAGGGTTTCAAAGTAGCCTAAAAAGCCTGTTTAGGGTTTCAAAGTAGCCTAAAAACCCTGTTTAGAGTTTCAAAGTAACCTAAAAACCCTAATCAGGCTTTGAAAGTAGCCTGAAAACCCTAATCAGGCTTTGAAAGTAACCTAAAAACCCTAATCAGGGTTTCAAAGTAGCCTAAAAACCCTGTTTAGGGTTTCAAAGTAGCCTAAAAACCCTAATCAGGGTTTGAAAGTAACCTGAAAACCCTAATCAGGCTTTGAAAGTAACCTGAAAACCCAAATCAGGCTTTGAAAGTAACCTAAAAACCCCAATCAGGGTTTCAAAGTAGCCTAAAAACCCTGTTTAGGGTTTCAAAGTAGCCTAAAAACCCTAATCAGGGTTTGAAAGTAACCTGAAAACCCTAATCAGGCTTTGAAAGTAACCTGAAAACCCTAATCAGGCTTTGAAAGTAACCTAAAAACCCTAATCAGGGTTTCAAAGCAGCCTAAAAACCCTAATCAGGGTTTAAAAGTAACCTGAAAACCCTAATCAGGGTTTCAAAGTAACCTGGAAACCCTGTTTAGGGTTTTAAAGTAGCCTAAAAACCCTAATCAGGGTTTGAAAGTAACCTGAAAACCCTGTTTAGGGTTTCAAAGTAGCCTAAAAACCCTAATCAGGGTTTGAAAGTAACCTGAAAACCCTAATCAGGGTTTAAAAGTAACCTGAAAACCCTGTTTAGGGTTTCTAAGCAGTCTAAAAACCCTAATCAGGGTATGAAAGTAACCTGAAAACCCTAATCAGGGTTTGTAAGCAGTCTAAAAACCCTATTTAGGATTTCCAACCCTTACAAAACCCTGTTTTGGGTTGTATGGCAGCCGAAAACCCAATTTTGTGCTGCAGAATGTATTGTCTGGGCTAAAATTTTCTTTACTTTGGAATCCAAAAGTGGGTTTTCAGGTCCCCCCCCCCCAAAAAAATCCGCTGGGGGGGACTTTTGCCGAAAAATCGGGCTTGGGGGGGGGCCGGCCCCCCCCTTTACCCCCCCCCCCAACGACATGTATGACTGTAATAATCTTTTGAAAAGATACTGAAACCATACCAACAAGTCTATTGACAGCCATCATAGCTTGTAAAGCAAATTGTCCATAAGTGGCCATAGCCAACAGACCTCCCGGCAGTTGGAACATCAATCTGCCCCACTCATAAAATGGAAACGACCTCCCAGTGAGCAGTGTAACCGGACCGCAAATGGTTTTCATGGACAAACCAACCAAGTTCAAACTGAGCTGCATTTTCATCAGAATCTTTGTTGAATATGTCACATTGCACTTTTCCACCCCACTAAGGACCACCAGATTTAGCGTGAGCCCCACAAAACCAAATAAACCGAAAAGCACTGCCTTCTCTGGCGATTTGTCGCCCTCCCTTAGACCCTGATCCCACCAGGTAGTTGTGGAACCATTCTGTAGATGGCTAAAATTATTATTTTATTTTTTATTCAATCAATCAAAGGTATACCATTTGGAGGGGTCTTGCCAAAGCCATGTATACCACTGACAATCCATTTTGTTAGAAATTATGCAGTGTAAGGTAAAGGAATAGAAGGGAAATGGTTTGATTGATTATTCACAGTGAGAAGATTATCCTAATTCAATTTGCCAATCTTGCTTCCATTGTTGGAGCCCCATTTGACGGAGTATATTGATTATGATTTACTAAGTTAGTCAATCTCTACATGACTACAAGGAGTACAAGCCAAACAAGACGGTTGTTGAATTAGTTCTGTCATCTGTTAGTTCCCATCAGCAAAACGTTTCAAACAATAAACTCTATCAGACAGACCGCTGAACTTTAAAAGATTGCGAACTAGCGCAGATGGCATGAAATTTGGGCTTTTGTTTTCGAGCTTTGATTACGTGGGTTATTCGAGTGTACTGCAGAGAGACGCATAGAAACAGTTTGCACGGAACTAGATTTTGCATTCATTTTGCATCAACGAATATTCTCCTTATTTAAATAGACGCTTGACCAAGGACCAAGAACAGGGATGTGAGGTTACAGTTTATTAGGTATACCTGAACCTGAACCTGAAACCTGGGTATTAACCTGAAAATTGTGAACCTGAACCTACTTGAAAATAAAAGTCCTTTACCTAACACCTACTTGGTCGGTACCTACTTTCCAGGTTTTTCTTGTCTTAAACTTCCGGGTACAAGTAGCACGTACTGTCAATTGGTTAGATCAGATATTGCTTGACGCTCTACAGTTTTGTTCTTAGAAAATGGTGTGCGTGAAGCGTCTAATGCACATTATCTGCACCTACAGTACGTCTACTCTAACTTAAAAATGAAGGCGATTATAGGGAAAAGCCTCAATCCGGAAATTGCCTTTATGAAAGACTTTCCAGGCGTTTTTTCGAGCTTTTCGAAATTTGGGACCCCGTCTGGGCGAAACCCCCCCTCAACCCCCACCTGAGGAACCCCCCTACCCCCTACCCTAGGTCGGCCCGGAGCTGCTACATGTATGGAAATGAACGTTCGTGGAGTGCGTGGGGGTTTCCAACTACAATGGCGATCGGTGCGTCATACCGCAAAAATTGTCTTGCGTTTTTCTCGTTTTTGTCGAATTGTTGATTTGTAAATTTCGATTGCTTTGAATATAGATAGTTTTCTTAAGAAAAGGAACAGGAGCGCTATTGATTTAGCTCACAGCAAAATTTGTGTCTTTATTTTAAAGTACCTGAACCTGAACCTGACACCTGGGTACTTTTGAAAAATGTACCTGAACCTGAACCTGAACCTGAAATTGGATTTTAGAGATACCTGAACCTGGACTTTACCTGAAATTTGGTGGTACCTACCAACTGTATGTGAGGTGTGTTTTTTCTGGTGTTTTTTTCGTTTTTTTGTCGAAAAAAACCGGTTTTTTTCATACGTAAGGGTCGGAAAAAACAAATCGCTGAAAAATCTCAAGCTAAAAATAGCTACTTTATGTCATTTTTCTGTTAAAAAATGGACGTTTGTGATGTATAATAGGCCGTACTGACTCAAAAGAAAAGAAAACAGAAAACTCAAAAAACAGAAAAGACCAAATTTGATATGATAAAACAAAAATGCAAACTGCTGTAAGAAAATTTGCATATATCGTTTCTTTATGGTACCTGTCAGGCACTGTTTCATGCCTGTTTCGTGATTTATATCTATGTAACACCTGTATTTCTGGTCTGAAAGACTCAGGAAGGTGCTAGAAAGCGTTAGGAATCATACTGTAAAAGCAGGTTAGGATACTGAGAACTTACTTGAGCTGGAGTTTTTTCCGCTATTTCGGAAAAAGACAGGAAAAAATGAAAAATAACAGGCCGAGGTTTTTTCGGAAAAATATCCATCCCTCACCAAGAACATATAGAATCGTAGTTAGTTAGACCCCATTTCTACCTAGAATGACTCGAAGATTAGTAGTAGTTAGTGCCAAAACCAGATTTTCTTACTTTACATACAAGATCTTTATCTACGAGTGCACAATAACATAAACCTTCTGCCCATTTTAAACCTCCAACAGGCGCCATCCAAATTGTCCTTTTTTTAAATCCTAACATCTCTTCTACAAGTCTATTTATATAGATTAGATCTGCTCTGCAAAAAGTCTATATTTTGACTGCGGCTTCAATTTCACGATGTCTTTGTGCCTAGGAATCGAGAGTTATTTAGAACTCGGATGGTACCATCTAATTCTATTTCTGGCAAACCAAATCGCAATTATCGGAACTGTTGGAAATATGGCATTTATGGTGTTTGGAGGAGTGAAACCAAAAATTGTTTGTCCTGCGACCAATAATTACTCAGACCAAATCGAAGTTTGTGCTCTAATACAAAATGGATCTTGCCTCAACTTTACCTACGATTTTGAGTTTAAGTCTACAATTGTCGAGGTTAGTATGCTCATCAGTTTTGCGAAGACTAAAAATTTTCAGTGGAATTTGGTTTGCGCACAGAGAGGCGTTGCGTATTTGGCTACTTCTTTACAAATGGTTGGAGTTTTAGTTGGAGCAGCTGTTTTTGGTCAACTTTCCGACAGTTTTGGACGGAAGAGGGTAGAAGTGTTTGTTTTTAATTTATGAACAGTTAATTACCGGAATTTTCAACAGATCTTGATGGCTGCTTCGTTTGGGCTTACATTTTTCGGTTCAGCGAGTTCTTTATCACCCGACTGGCTCACTTTTACAATTATTAGGTACGAACTATATTTTACTTTTTTAACAAACCACCCACCAAACAAGTAAACAACAATCAGTTCAATTATAGTAAACAAACATAAGCACAAACAAATAATCAACTAAAGAAATAAACCACTAAGCCTTGGCCTTCATCTGATGACTTGTCAACGGTGAAACAGACTTCCAACTCTCGGGCAGCGAACTCAAGTGAACTGTCATTCTTCTCACTCTCTTTCTTCTTCCTATCAGCTCTCCTCTTCATTCTCTTCACTCTCTTCATTCTCGACTTCTTCCTCTCCATCCTCCTTCTCTTTAACATCTTTTTTATTTCTAAAAACCTTGCTCCATATAACTTTCTTTCTCATCACTCTCTCTGAGACTGGTATCTGTCAAGCACACGTAAAACGTTTGTTGAAATCGATCCGTCGCTCTCTGTCACGCCGGTGTTGTTCTTCATACCATCAGTGACGTTCTTCATGCAGCCGCTGTCGTTCGAGACAATCGTCATGCAGCCGCTCGCGATCACGCTGGCGCTGTTCGGTCTGCCACTCTCGGTAACGCTGCTGTTGTTCGAGCTGCCATCGCCGATGCTGCTCGCGATCACGCTGGTTCTGTTCTTGTAGAAGTTTGAGACGGTCACGAAAGTTAGTGGCTGCCATGTGAGCATCGAATGGGGGCTAGGTCTGTGCCTGAATCAAACAACACGAACACTTGATCTGAACACAGATCTGGAGGGTTAGAAACAGGAACACAGGAGAAGCTTAGAAGAACTTGAGCTTGTAGTAGAATGGAATGAAGGTGGACTCCCGGGTCTGTTCGGCACCAGATGAAAGAGTTTATCAACTAGTTAACACTCGCACAACAAACACACACAGCACAATCACTCGAAGCAACTATGCAATGCAAACACACTCAAACAATCACTATGTAGGTGTGTAGAAAAGCACTACCCTACCACCAAACAAACTGTATATTCTCACAACCAAACTAGATTCTAACAAAGTAATCAAGAAATGCTCAAGCAAACCCAAATCTCCAATACAAATAAAAGAAATATGGAAAAAAAGGCGAACAAGACCAACAAATAACAACTAAAACCAATAATAAAGGTAATCACAAAATAGCCAGACATGACAACAAAAAAACAGCAAACCAACTTTCCTTCACCTACTCAACCCATACTCACTCTAAAATTTTCAAATCAACAGAACAAAAATTTGCATAAAGCATTCTAGATTGGTAATAGGATTTTTTCTGGGCGGCTGTTTCACAGTCTGGTTCGTCTTCTACACAGAAATGATAGAAAAGAGACACCGCACCTGGCTCTCCAGTATTTTCGGCGCTCCAGTGGCCTACGTGGTGTTCGGCTGGCTTGCCTATTTCTCTGAAGACTGGCGCACACTGGCCTGGGCCGTCAATGCAGCCGCACTGCCGGGAATTTTGATCGTTCTGTGAGCCGGAAATAAGAAAATCTTTAGCTGAACTAACTATTTTTAGCTTTTTCTGTCCCGAAAGCCCCAGATGGTTGGTGCAGAAACTGAAATTCGATCGGGCAGAACAAGCGATTATTCGAATTTCCCGCCTAAACCGGCGAACTGTAGATTTGAAGGATATGAGAATTGTGCTGAGATTGGAGGCATCTTTTGAGGAAACTGCCAACCAAACTACCAATTACACCTTCTGGCATTTGTTTTACAGCTGGAGACTTTTTGGCTACTCCGTGGTTTTGGCTTTTGCTTGGTTAGTCAAACGATTAATGGTCATTAAACACCACGAAGCGTACTTACATGCAGGGATTTCTGCCATATCAAAATTGTACTAAATTAGTACTAAAATCAATCTTTGAATCTAGTACTAGCACCATACAGACATGGGCTACCATTTCGGCTGAGGGGGTTATAATCCTCAATTCCTGAGCGCTGAGGGGGGTAGGAGCTGATAAGCCAAAAAGTCAGATTTTTTTGCTAAAATCAAGGTTTTTTGGCTTATTTTTCATTGAAATATGTTAAAATGAGCTATTCTGAGCTCATTTACACCTAAAGGTGGGTTTATACTTCGTCCGCGCGGACAAAACGGACACAAGCGGACAGGTTGTCCGCGCAGCAGTTTATACTTTGGCGGAGCGGACACGAGTGTCCGCCAGACAGTTTATACTTTGGCGGAGCGGACACGAGTGTCCGCCAGACAGTTTATACTTTGTCCGCGCGGACATGCCCGCGCGGACACAAAATCGGTGTCAGCGCGTGGCCGCTTCTGTCCGCCAAGAGAGTTGAAAAATTTCAACTGACACTTTGTCCGCGTCGCTATTAGTGCTGTTTGAACTTGTTATATTGTGAGTCTGAGTTCACAATTTTATCACGTTTGATGCTGAGGTTGCCGAGCTGTTAGGATTAGGTGAAATTAAGAGAAAAACAACAAAAAAGAGACGGTGTAAGAACATTGTACGTACTGTATGTTTGGCCTATCGATCAAACTGAAATCATGGCAAGTTTCTGCAGCGGCTGCACCAATTTAAAATTGTGAAAGCTTCTAACCCATTCTCTGACTGTTGCAGACACCTTTGACAGCCTGAGCCTAATCGACAACGTGATTATTGACAGTTTCGTAGTAGTATATACTGTATGTGATAGATGGGCCGGAAAAAAGGCACTGCGTTTTCTGGAAGGTGGTAGAATGGATATCAAGTCACTTCTGAAAATGATTGCAATTTGGCGGGACGGCCGTAGGGCTATGGGCTGGCTCGCAAGCGTCCATATTGTACATTGGCCGGAACAAATTCAGGGCTTTTTGGCGAGGGGTTAGAGGGTTAAATTCGCTTTCCAAAAATTTCGGAGCGGGTATGGGCCCTTGGTGTATGGCCATTCGCGTATGGGCAGTTGAGGGGGGTCTGAGTGGTTTGGTGGTAGAGCCTACCGACGAGGGGGCTATGGTCGGCGAGGGGGTTAACCTCCTAACCCCCGGCCAATGTATGGAAGTGTTGACTAAAACACATACATACATCAGGCCATTCACCGAAGCAAGAGTGGGTTGGGGGTCTGAAGCCCAAATTCTAGGGCGGTTGGGCCAGAAAAACGCTCAAAAATCGCAATTTTTCGGCTATAAAAATTCTCAAAAATCTAATCTCTAATTTGGGCTCAATTACAGCTAAAAACTGCTGTTTTACAGCGGATTTTAGCAATTTTTGTGTCTGAAACTCTAAAAAAATTAAGAACCTTAGAAATCCAAATCTAAAAAAAATTGGAAGCGGGTCGGAAAAATGGTTTCAGGGGGAGGGTCCCGGATCAGGGGGTCTGGGACCTAAATTGGGTGGGGTGCACACCCTGGGACCCCTTGTTACATGCATGCTAAAAAAGAGTCACCAAAATGACAATTGCTACTAACCAAAAATGTCGAGAAAGTTCTGCAAATTTGGTTTCCGAAAATACAGTGTGTCACCAAAGTTTGGGGGGTCCGAGTGGCCGTAGGGGGTATGCGCTGACTGGCAAGAGTTAAGAGCGATCGAAGATTGAGGGGTGGTGCGTATAGGCATCGGCTCGGCAGGTTTATACCCCTTCAGGCCGACTCTACGATCTCTAGCAATTTTTAGCAGATTTTTGTGCAGGAAATAATTATAAAATATAGGTATTTATATATTATGCGTAGAAAGACTTTCTTATACTGTTGTTGACTTCTACGTACTTACGCATGTGATAAATTATGCATAGTTCTTCATCTGCATGTATAAAATCGTGTCTCTTACTGCATTTTCATCAGACATTCACCCTCGCCTCCAGTCAACGCCTGCATTTATGGCTTTTGTACCTTCAAAATTTTACACCATTTAGTTCAGTAGCGCTTAATCGTAAGTCTTTCGAATTTGGAGTAAACTTGATAAATTTATGTCTAACAAAGCAGTGTAGACATCAGGTTTGAACAAAACGCATGTTCAATTAAATTCAATTATTTTTTCTTTTTTTACTATTTTCAAAAAACATTTTGTCCGCCGCTGACACTACGCGGACACAAGCGGACACCTGTCCGCGCGGACATGTGTCCGCGCGCGGACATGGCGGAGGGTGTCCGCGCGCTGACGTGTCCGCGCGCTGACAACATCTGTGTCCGCGCGCGGACAGCGGACAAAGTATAAACCCAGTTTAATCCAGGCATATTTTTATCATAATTTTCTATGCAAAATTCTTTCAAAAAATTCTTCAGGTTGTAGCGGTCGGCTGAGGGGGGTAGGTCAGAGCCTGAGGGGGCCAACCCCCCTTCAGCCCCCCCCTTTGCCCATGTTTGCCGGTACCTAGGGTAGTGGTACCATATATGGTACCCCACGTTCGGCGACTGTGGGAGACTAACACTACCCTAGATACCGGTACCGTAAACGACGTTAAGTGCCTGACTGTATTTGGTTGCAGGTTTACCACCAGTTGTGTCTCCTACGGTATTTTGTTCAGCGCCGGAAAGCTAGCAGGCTCTCCATATATGAACATAAGTTATTACGGCATTCTCAAAGGTCTCTCTGGCGGACTAGTAGCTCTGCTAGACGTAACCCTGAAAAAATGTGGTCGCAAAGTGGTACACACCGGCGCAGTTTCCATTATTGCTGCCTGTACACTTTCTATACTGATAGTTGCGGCTGCAGTTGCAGAAAAAAGTGAGATTTACAGATTTTTGCACTTTTTTCCACATTTTTTCTTTTCAGATTTAGACGTCAGTGGTCAGATGACCAAGTATCTGAGCTTGGCGGCCGCTGGAATGACCACTCCAGTCTGGCTGATGGTCTATTTGATGACCGCCGAACTCTACCCAACCCCTATTCGCAATTTGGCCAATAGTTTTTGTTCCATTTTTGCCAGAATCGGCGGAGTTGTGGCGCCGCAGATTCTTTATTTGGTATTTATTTACGCACCGTTAAAACTCTAATTCAAGTCCCTAACCTCGTCCACTTACATGTATGTACGTAGCTAATACGTAGTGCTTCCAGACACAAAAATTGCTAAAATTGACGGCTTTTAGCTCTATTTCTTCAACACTGATTAGCATTAATAGCCCGAAACTGCATACGATTTTAAGCGACTTTTGTTTGAACGATTTTTAGCACTCTACTAGAATTTGCGTTCGCGATCCGAACACCCTGTCTGAGATCATTTTTCGCATCCCAATCGACTTTTGCGATTTTATCCGAAAATTGCAACTTTTTTGCGATTTTTGAGCGTTTTTAGCATATGCATTTAGCTAGGGCGGTCAAAATTACGTAATCGCATCGCATGAGGGGAGGGAAGGGAGGGTTCGCCAAATTATTGCTATTTATTACGGTGGTCGCTTTTTTCGATATTTAGGGAACCTTGATTGTATCATTTTCAATTTATGTACATTCTTGCAAAGGTTTCTACATACAGAAAAGCTTCCTAGAGTGGTTGTAGGGATTTATTCTATTGATTGCGCAGTATGACAACAAGAAAACATGACATTATATTCTGCACTTTTATCGGGGTTTACGGGAACGACGTCGTTTATGAAGTGCTATAAGAGTTCTTTCGTTTCTAGGATGAGTTCTGGTCTTCCGGAAGTTTTCTCTTCTACACAACACTTCTCTGCTTGGATCTGATAGTATTTCTGCTCTTTCTACCGGAAACCAAAGGTCAGCCCCTGCCGGAGCGAATGCCCGACAAGTCGGACCGAATTAGACTGAGCCGGTCAAAAGAGGAGCCAGCAGAAAATTGTATTAGTATGGACTAGTATTTGACAATAAATTGCGAATAAAGTTTTAGTTCTAAACTTCTTCTAGCCAATGTTTCGACGCAGTTTGACAGTTAAATTGAGAAAAACCACGCGACCTGGTCGCCCAATGGAGGTCAACTGGAAATTGTAAAGTCGACGAAGTATTGTTTGGCCTAAAATACCGATGTGTACCGTCATCTTTGCGACTCGTCTTAAAACTGGTGTAGAAAAACGCGAGAAACTGTGATTCGATAAAGCCGCGATATGGCAATTTTTTCCAGTTTGCCGCATGGAATCGCCTTTTGCGCTATGGCCTGTAGTGCTGTTAGCGTTATTTTGTGTCTATTTGCGCTTCCGCTGGTTCAAATGAAGCTGGACCATTTCAAGTTGCAGTTGCTCGGGCAAATGACGCAATTTCGCACTCTTACCGATAGCTCCTGGCAAACTATGATGAGTATAAAATCGGATAGAAAGAAACGACAGGTAGTTTTTGCGATTTTCTGGCTAGAATTTTATGATGTGTTGGCCTAAAAAACATTGCTGCTTGATCGTTTGGATGGAAAACTTCAAATGGCTGACAATTTTTCATAGAATTAAAAGATTTTTTGGCACGATTATTACTGGTTGGCCCTATTTTATTCTAGTAGACTCTCGGGACCTGCTATCCTTCCGCCGTTCTAAGTTATGCCGTTCTAAATTTTAAAAACGCCAATTTGTACTTGTCAAATTTAAACCAATGTACGTAACTCACGAATCCCAAACATTGCAGGTTAACCATTCTTTATCCCTTTGGGGTGACCAAAGCCCTGGAGAGATCAGACTTCCAGCACAACCAGTTAATCTGACGGATTTTACTTTCAAGATGAAAAATTTGAATTGTCAAAACAAAGGGTCCTGCCTTCGAACATAAACTACGACTTTTTGCCCTAATTTATGTGTTTGTTGCGTTACCTTTTAGTGGAAGCGATTCAAATTTACGACCCCACTATTAGTTCGTGCAGCCCTGATTTCTGTGCGGAGGGCAACCAGACAAATGCCAATTGTTCACCTTCATATACAGTATGTATGTAAGTAAAATTCGGCCAGATTTTATTTAACCGGTCGCCCTAGAACTTTTTTCTTTTCGCCTTTTCGGGGATTAAAGATGTGGAATATGCCAAGTTTGTAAAAGATCCGATGAAGCGTTCGTGTGAGACATGTATGTTCAAATTTGACGCCTGGCCAGTTCATTTTAGAACGACATAATGATAACCAGGGCTGTTTGTTTTCCGGAAAAAAACTCAAGCCGGTTTTTTTCCTGTTTTTTTCCGGTTTTTTTCCAAAAGTTATTTTCCGAGATGACAGAAAAAAATTTTTAACAATCGCTTTTTATTGCAGAATTCAACGAAATAGCGTGAGTCTTATTAAAAAATGCACTAATTTCATGTTTTAGAGTAGTAATTTAATTTTAAAACACCAAAAATACAATAATAAAAGTTGTCTGAAAATGATACCAATATTTTTTGCGAAAAACAGCTAAGTTATGCCATGGAAATGCTTGTAAGGCTTCTATTAACGTAAAGTCAAAGCATTGGAAGCGAATTTAACCAGTTATTGTGCCTATTTCCTTTAAAAACTTACTTGAGTTTTTTTCCGCATTTTAGTTTTTTTCCGAGCCCCTAGGAAAAAAACCGGTTTTTTTCCGAAAAAAAGGAAAAAAACCGACCCAACAGCCCTGCGATAACCCAGTTGTACGGAAGGTCGACAGCCTAGCACTCGGTCAAAACAAACCATAAACAAATAATAACAATTGTACCAGAACTCACTCGACTCGTTTCAAAAATTGATCGAATGGCGGTAGTTTGAATTTTATCGGAAAAGCTGGAAGAAAGGCCATATGTTCAGCGATGCCTACCATACCAAAATTGTACTAGTACTAAAATCAAGCTTTGAATTTAGTACCAGTACCATACCAAACCAAATTCAAAACAGCTCCTTCTATACTATACCATGCCATATAAAAATCAAACGCCTTTACATATGATTTTGGTAAGGCCTTTCCATTTTAGTACTAGCTTGTTGGCTATAGTTAAAACACTTTCGGCCACAAGAATTCCCATTCCTTTCTGCATGTTTTAATTGGAAAAAGCTGAAGAAAGGTGGATTGAGCATAATTTCCAAAGGCTTCTATGTACTGTTATTTTACTAGTGGATTTTTATTTTACTATTTACTAAATTTACTATAAATTCAGCTCTTCAATTTAATTTTTATTTTTGTTTTACTACCAGGCAGCTCCGATTTTACTAATTTTTGTTTTACTAATAATTTTACTCATTTTACTACTATTTTACTACGATTTTACTAGTCATTAGGAGCAATTTTGCATCATTGATGCCAAGATCTTATGAATAATTAATGTTGGTGCTAAATAGTTGCTAAATTTGATCATGATACGAGGTTCCCAAGAACTTTTAGAGACAAAAATGTTTGAAATTCGACTGACAAAAGTGCTTGCACCCATCTTTTGTTGCAAAATACAGTATAGATCAAAAAAAATGTCCCATCGCTTTTTCGGCCTTCACTCAAACGTTTCGTTCTCAGTCACTTCTTTACCGATTTGGCTCAAATTTTCAGCAAAAATTAACAACACGGTTGGCTAAATATTCTGCAAGTGTGGTGCCAAAATTCCGACTCATACTGGTTTTATGACCCGAAAACTAGGAATGAGGGTGGTCCACGCAAATTTACTTTTTTTCGGTAATACAAGGAGTACAGGCCTGAAACTTGCAGGAATGATTGGTGTTGCTATTGGGCATAACATTCTAAGCGGGCAGCCCTGTAGCTCAAAGGGCACTAAAATGGGGGAATTTCAAAAACATGACGAAATATGACTTTTCTTCGTAAAACCGGCAAAATGACGATTCTAAAGATTTTCAATTTTCAAAAAACGCTGCAGGGATGGTTTCTATGGTGTGGAACAGAGCTTAAATATCAGGTTCATTTATTTGTCGAACTTCCTGCTACAATCTGTGTTGATTAACAACAGATTCAGTGCTTTGATTCTACAAGGTGCAGATTTCTTAACTATGGGATTTTCACTCATGTTTTTGAAATTCCCCCATTTTAGTGCCCTTTGGGCTACAGGGCTGCCCGCTTAGTATGTTATGCCCAATGGCAACACCAATCATTCCTGCAAGTTTCAGGCCTGTACTCCTTGTATTACCGAAAAAAAATAAATTTGCGTAGACCACCCTCATTCCTAGTTTTTGGGTCATAAAACCAGTACGAGTCGGAATTTTGGCACTGAACTTGCAGAATATTTAGCCAACTATGTTGTTAATTTTTGCTGAAAATTTGAGCCAAATCGGTAAAGAAATGACTGAGAACGAAAGGTTTGAGTAAAGGCCGAAAAAGCGATGGGACATTTTTTTTATCTATACTGTATGATCAATAATTTAGCTGGAATTCACCAAAAAACTAGTAAAACAGTAGTAAAATTTTCATTTTACTATTGACGGTCTTTGTTAATTTAATTTAACTTTTACTTTACTATTGGCTCATAATTTTATTTTTTACTATTATTTTACTACTAGTAAAATACCACTAGTATTACTAATTTTTGTTTTACTATGCTATAGTAAAATAACAGTACTTCTATGACATTATCACAACAAACTACCACTACTGTACCAAATTCATACCAACCAAATTCAAACTGAACTAGCTAGTACTATACCATACCAAATCGAATTTAAATCCCCAAGTTTACACTACGTATACCATATCATGTCAAATTCAAAGTTTGAATTTGGTACGCATCCCTGCATGTGTTCTTTTTTTCGGTTAACACTTTACATTTAAAAAACAAATTTTCAATATTTTAGTCGTATTACTATCAAGAACGCGGTGCATTTCCGAACAGCCAGCGAACTGAAACTGACGAAATTTTCGACTACGGCGCTATTTTCGGTGTAGTTTTCTCAGTGTTTCAAAGACAACAATAATTATGAAGTTTTCTTTAGACAAACAGTACGACGTTATTGACGATTCGATTGGCAAGTCCAAAACTCCTCAATACCAAGCTGCAGTAGTCAATAAGCCTGAAGAACAACAATGCGGTAAAACAATATTACAAACAAACAATCTGTCAAAATTATTTTCAAATATTTTTTCAGATTGTTCAACTGTCCTTTGTCCTCCTGGCAGTCCAGGAGCAACAGGAAAAACTGGACCGGACGGCAAAGACGGAGAAGCAGTAAAAACACGTGCACATACAAAAATTTGCATAAAGCGGTGCATATTCAGGGTCCTCAAGGAGCGCCCGGCCTTGTAGGACTGAATATGAGTGAAATTTACTTTGAATTACCTTGTGTTCAATGTCCCCCAGGCCGGGTGGGAGCAATAGGACTTCCGGGAAAAAGAGGTCACCCTGGAACTCCTGGATTATCTGGAATTCCTGGAATTTCTGGTAATTTTTTAGTTGTTTTTAAAGTATTTGTTAATTTTTTACCTTTCAGGGCGTCCTGGCACAGACGGTCTAAGGGGTGTGAAAGGAAATCCTGGAAAACGGGGAGCTACTGGGTTAGTGGGTCGAAAGGGGAGGAGGGGTCTGGATGGACTAGGAGGTAGGGGTCACAAGGGAGATAAGGGGGTAAAGGGAACTGTTGGACTGCAAGGTTCGCCGGGAAGACATGGATTATCGATTTATGATCCAGGTTTTTTCTTTACTTGTTAGACAAATAGTGTTGTTGTTGTTGTTGTTGTTGTTGTTGTTGTTGTTGTTGTTGTTGTTGTTGTTGTTGTTGTTGTTGTCGTTGTTGTCGTTGTCGTTGTTGTTGTTGTTGTTGTTGTTGTTGTTGTTGTTGTTGTTGTTGTTGTCGTTGTTGTTGTTGTTGTTGTTGTTGTTGTTGTTGTTGTTGTTGTTGTTGTTGTTGTTGTTGTTGTTGTTGTTGTTGTTGTTGTCGTTGTTGTTTTAGGTCAAAAAGGAATCGACGGCCCGGCTGGAAGGAGAGGTCAAAATGGAAAACCGGGACTTTATGGGAAAAATGGGTATATCGGAAAAGCGGGTAGCAAAAAACAGATATATAAACTAAATAAACAATACTTTTTTACTCTACTAGGTTTGGCTGGAATAGAGGCGCGTTGTAAATGTCCGGAAGTTCAAACTTATTACCAATCTGGAGTGAATAATTACGAAAAAAGAAAAGTTCAAACTACGCAGCCACCAGCCAACTATTTGCGACGACAAACCACGCAACAAACTCCTCCTTCAAACTACTATCAGCAAGAAAACACGCTACAACCGCCGAGAGTGGAATATTACCGATCACAAACCACGCAACAAACTCCTCCTTCAAACTACTATCAGCAAGAAAACACGCTACAACCGCCGAGACTGGACTACCACCAATCACAAACCACGCAACAACCTCAAGGACTAGCTTATTATCAAAAGCAAAATACAGTTCCTCCTCCACGATTCGCTTACTACCGCCGTCAAACTACGGAAACACCTCAACGGACCAATTATGTCTATGGACCAACTACACCAAGAGCGAGAAGGAACAATTATTACCGATCAAATACCAGAGAACAACCTGAAAGTAGAAATTATCACTACCGAACTGAAACTAGAAAACCAACCCGAAGAGACGGAAGTGGCTTAAGGTATTTTACCTTCAATATGGCACCCGGGCACCCTGCCTATGCCCCGTTTATTTGGGGAGCAGGAGGATAGAGATGAAACCAGCTTGAGTGAACTATGAACCCGAGTCATTTTGTGCATACCGTACCTACTGTATTGTACATTGTATCTGTTTGTATGTATATTAGAGCGATATTTTCGAATAGTGTACTGCTGTTTCAATAATAAATAACAGTAGACTACAGTGTCTGCAATTAAGCAAAATATTAACTTTGTTTTTAAAAATACTTGTACATCATAAAAGTGTAATGAAAATCAGTAGTTTCGTAAGAATTTTCATTAAAAATTAGAGTTTGGGCAAGAACACTTTGTGCCCCACTCATCCACATGATTTGTAGTCAATTTTAGAAATTTTTGCTCTCAATGCAAAAAGTTAACCAAAAATACGAAGGTAACCCGATCTAGAGGGCGTTTAGTCTCTTCTAGCGAATGAATGAATGAAAATAACGTGAATAAATTAATGGCTGTCCCTATAAAAAAATATAACCAGGCCTCCCCTTTTCTGGGATGCAATATGTTCGGGCCAATTTTTTCACAATTTCACTGGAGAAAATAACGATTTTAGCTATATTTCAGCTCATTCGTTATTTATTGATTTTTTATCGATTTTTATTGCTTTATTCGCCAATTTGAGCTCATAATACTCCCCATACATGTAACAGGTCATCCGCCGAAGAAGGACAGGGTTGGAGGGTCTGGCGACGGCCAGGGGTCTGAGACCAAATTCTAGAGTAGAGAGAGGGGGTTGGGCACATAAAACACTCTAAAGTTGAAAAAATCGTCAAAAATCCCTATTTTGGGCTCAAATACAGCTAAAAACTGCTGTTTACAGCGATTTTGGTAAGGTCTGAAATTGTAAGAAATCGCAAAATTTGGTTAAAAATTACTTACCAGAAAAATCGGAGGGGGTCGGAAAAATCGTCTCGGGGGGGGACGGGTGGGCTGGCCTAAGTCGGGTGGGGCAGACCCCCAGACCCCCTGTTTGCTACATGTATGATACTCCCCCAACTGCCATATGTCGAATAACTTTACACGACTGACTGAATACATGAAAATTACTATTGTACCGTAAATAGAATAGAATTGGGCTACAACTTTTTCTAATTTCGGTTCAGTCTGACCAAAATAGTGTCATTTTAATCGGTCAATTACAGTGAAACCGCCGCAAGAGGTTATCAGATATGTCAATGCGCCGCTAGAAAAAGAATCTCAAAAACGTTACGCGAGAGCAAAATTGACCGACTTAAAATCGTCCTCCCGGTCGGATCCAACGCGGTGTCAAAAACGATTACACATCTCTGCGCCAGGTCAGGGGTCACCTATTAGCCCCAATTTCTCCCTACGACCGAAGACAATCGTCAAAAAGTTGTCCCACTTCTTGGCATCGTATAAACATTCTTCCCAGCGCCAATTCTACTATCGTCGGTCGTGCCGTGTAGTGAGAAAAATGTTCAAGTCTCTGTCCGAGGACCCGCGTTTTATAGCCTACGGGGCTATGCTATGTAGCGCTGTAACCATTTCGATGTGTCTTTTGTTGCTGCCCCTTCTAACCGCAAAGTTGGACACATTCAGAACTCAAGTCGATTCCCAAATGGTCAATTTTCGCTCGCTGACGGAAGATTCGTGGGACACAATGATGAATGTTAGATCTAGTCTTAGACCGAAGCGACAGGTTCAGAAGGATTTTGAAAATTTTGAATTTCCCGCAATTTCTTATTTTTTTCAGAGCGACTATGACTCGCGATCCTCTGGAAGCAGTAAGAATCGTTTTTTTGGTTGATGATTTTTTATGGAAATAAGTTAAGCGGAATAATGGGAATGGACTGTGGGGCCTTCTTAGCCTGACTGGGGGTTCAGTAAAAATTCAAGGAGGTTAGATTAGTCAAAAAAATAGTAAAAAGTCAGAGTTTTGCCTAAAAATCGCTCCAAGCACTATTTTCAGATCAAATACAGCTGGAATAACAACTAGTTGATTTACAGTAAATTTTCGAAATTTTATTGTCCATGTCTGTACTGTACTGTACTGTACTGTACTGTACTGTACTGTATAACTGTACTGTACCGTACTGTACTGTACTGTACTGTACTGTGAACTGTACTGTACTGTACATTGTACTGTACACTGTACTGTACACTGTACTGTACACTGTACTGTACTGTACTGCACTGTACTGTACTGTATACTGTACTGTACTGTGTACTGTACTGTACTGTACATTGTACTGTACACTGTACTGTACTGTACTGTACTGTACTGTACTGTACTGTACTGCACTGTACTGTACTGTATACTGTACCGTATAGTGCTGTTTATAGTACCCGGGTACTATATGGCACTTAGGGTTTTGCGGAAATAAAAGTGAATCCATTTATAGTACCCGGGTACTATATATGGCACTCTACAAATCTGCTTTATAAGCAATTTCTTGCTAAAATTACGGTCTACTTGTCAAGAATAGGTTCTTTACTTACATCAGAACCTCTATGATTGCATTATCTACTGTTTTTGTTCGCACAAACAATGTTTACCACCAAAAATCCTATAACGTTCGGACATTTTGTATTAATAACTGCTCACTGTAGAATAAAAAAACTGTCTCCATTTATAGTACCCCCGGGTACTATAAATGGCACTAAGTGCCGTTTATAGTACCCGGGGTACTATAAATAGGGGGGTACTATAAACAGCACTATACGGTACTGTACTGTATACTGTACTGTACTGTATACTGTACTGTACTGTACTGTACTGTACTGTACTGTACTGTACTGTACTGTACTGTACTGTACTGTATACTGTACTGTACTGTATTAGGAGGAGGGTTCCGGCCCAAATTTTGGGGTTAGCAAACTCCCAAAAATCATAGTTTTTTTGCCAAGACTCACTAAAAACCGTAAATCTGGGTTGAAAGTCCTGTTTTGCAGTTGATTTTAGCAAATGTCTTTATGAAAAATTGTCCCAAAAACGGTTTACCGAAAAATCGATGTGGAAGGTAAAAAGATGTGGCTATAATACTCAGTGGAGGACAAACGCC
This sequence comes from Sabatieria punctata, assembly GCA_030248155.1. Taxonomy (NCBI): domain Eukaryota; kingdom Metazoa; phylum Nematoda; class Chromadorea; order Araeolaimida; family Comesomatidae; genus Sabatieria; species Sabatieria punctata. The sequence goes on from JASANB010003819.1 coordinate 87,087, forward strand.
TAAAAAACTGTCCCAAAAACAGGTTTCCTGAATAAAAGCTTTCTGTTTATTTATGTACATACTGCTGTGCAGTTGTTGAACAAATATTTGCATACAGGAGGAAAACCAGCCCAAGCACCGAGATACGGAGATGGAGGTGGGCGTGACCGGGACGATGGTTATGACCGTGGTAGCAATCGGGGCTACGGTAAATCGGAGCCTTCTCGTGGCTACGGTCAGAGCAAACCTGTTGAACAGGAAGACACTTGTGGTAAGGATTTTATAAGATCAAAATAATACGTAGAACGCTATGCACGCTATGGAAAGTTCCTAGACGAAATCTGAGCTAATAGAGTCAGGCACTTTAAGCCGTTTATGGTTCCGACACCATATACGGTACCCCTATCTTCGCATTGGTTTGGTACCGGTACCCTAAATGGTACCACTCTGTTCAGATTTCGTACCATATATGGTACCGGCACCCATGGCCATGGGTAGGGTACCATGGTATATCACTACAGTCCGCGAACGTGGGGTACCATATACAGTATGGTGCCACTAGCCTAGGTACTGGTACCATATATGGTGTCGGTACCATAAACGGCGTTAAGTGCCTGACTGTAATAGTTTCCAGGAAAGTTTCTCCTAAACGGTGTTAAAAGGGAGAAATGAAGGAGTAGACAAAAATATGATCAAGCCATATGAGGTTCAGTACATCTTTCGGTCTTTCATCATCTTGTGTGCGGCTGCGAATAATGCCAACCAAGTTTGTTTTTGCTCATCGGTGCAACCGCCTGCGTGCAATTCCATGGCTTTTACTAGAGCTTCGCCGATTTTCTAGAACAATATCTATTCTTTTTCAAATCTATCTGACACATTTTTTTACTTCTTTCTTGATTTTAACCTTCGTTCACTGTTGTTAGCGGATTTTTCACATTTTACCGTAAAACTTTTAATGAATGCGCACGCTCTAATACAATTGTAGTAGCACCCTTGCCTTTACTGACAGCCGGAAAATATAAACGCGCACGTTCTAATAGTAGCGCTCCCACGCGCACTACTATCAACGCTTTGTACGTGTTTCCAATGTAGAATACTGTCCCTTTGAGACAATTTTCTTTGATTAAGCTTGCAAACATTAGTTAGACTAAAACTCATATAAAGATTGCTTGTGTTAAAGACAAAAATTTTAAGCTGTATTTTCAGAGAAATGAGGGTATTTGAGATGGCCAATGTAGAATTGAAATAAAAAACGCGCACGCTCCTATAATAGCTCACTCAAAAGAAATCACGAAAAAAATAATAGCGCAGAGCTATTATTAGAAGTTTTACGGTTTATGGTTTTACAGATTTTGTTTACAAATTTCTTTTCTTGTCAAACAGTTAAAAACGGAAATTTTATAGACTGAAAATATGGAAGTCTCCGATTGCCAACCTGGCTTTTCTGGTCGAAAAACATCACCAAAAACTTGATTGTTTTTCTAATTTCATATTTTTGACAAAACCTTCCAAAAATAGCACCAAAACATGATACTATTCCAAACCGTACAGTGTTTTTGACCAAAAAATCTAAACTACTGTACGTTTGTTTGTCATAAAAAACTCACCGGAAATTCGTCCAACGGAAATCCCAAGTCCTTATAGTACTCGCAGACTTCATTGACAGCGACGATGCAATTGTGGTCGTCAATACTTTCTCCCACTATATTGAACAGAGCTCGAATCTCTCCCATTCCTAATCTCTGAAACTTCTGTGCCTTCGGCAACGAATCTGGGTCCAGGTCCTCGGCGTCCCACACTTTGGCCAGGTCGGGGTACAGTGTGAACAGTCTAAAAACGGACAAATTTTGTTTTCCGATAGGTTGTTATAAGCCATACATGTAACAGCTCCGGGCCGACCTGAGGGAGGGTGTAGGGGGGCTTTCCTCAGGTAAGGGGGTTGAGGGGGTTCAAAATTTCAAAAAGCTTCAAAACGCCTGGAAATGCATTTTTAGCACGTTTTTCTTCAGTAAGGACGCTGAAAATCGCTATTTTAAGCTGCCAAATAGCGTTTTGGAACTAAAAAAAGCAAAAAAATGACAAAAAGGGCTTCTAAAAACACCGATTTCTCTTAAATATCAGCAGTGGAAACGGCAAATTCGGTTTCCAAAGGCTTTTCATGCGAATTTTAGTCTAAAAATTGTGATTTATGGGCCAGTTTTGTTAGTACTGGAGCCACTACTAGCACTTGTAGTTTTGGGTCGGGGTCTCCTAATCTGTGTTTGGGAGGTCGGGGTGAGGGAGTTTGACCTTTCCAGCAGGGGATAATCCCAACCCCATATATAGTACATGTTTGTTATATGCTGATCGTGATCGAACTTGGCTCTCACATCAGTATTGAGAGAAGAACTCTAAATATCGGGGCTCCATAAACTGTCTGGATGGCGGGGTGAGGGCGTAGGGGGGATACTTTCTAGCTAAGGGGTACCAACCCCAGCCCCCTAGGGTACTTACAATGTAGTTAATTTGTAAAGCAAATTAAACTCACTGCCTGTGTAGTTCGGCGGCGCTATCTTTGGTGAATTTGTACTTGCCCAGATGCTCCTTCAGTAGCTGTGTGTTGACCATGTTTAGCAGTCTAAAAGTTAGTCAAACATAAAAGTGTCAACAGGTCTAACAACTCTCAACCGGGCAGCTAACTGAGCTCAACTAGTCACTCACTACACACTCTCGAAGCTGCCTGTTTGCTAGCTGCGTCCGTTTTAACTATCCCATTTACACATACCTGAGCCAGCCGGGCCCAGGTTACCTGAGGGACAGGCGCAGGTGGTCGGGCTAAAAACTATTTTCGATTTTAATCAATTTTAAAATCGGCTCTTCTCTTGGTTGCAGATTGTGGCGCCGTTCAATGCCCGGCCGGACCCCCCGGCCCGCGCGGCCTGCCCGGCCCCGACGGAAACCAGGGACCTAATGTGAGATATTGGTTAATTAATTAACTAATTAATTAATTAATTAATTAATTACTAGGGCGCCGACGGTCAACCGGGTCTGCCCGCTCCTGACGTCACTCCGCAAGTTTTCCAAGTTCCCTGCTTGCCGTGTCCAGCTGGCCCTGCTGGTAAAACCAAATAGGCTACTTAATTTATTAATTAATTAATCAATTTAATTAATTAGGACCACCCGGTAAGGCCGGCCCAGCGGGAGAAGATGGTACACGCGGTGCGCCCGGAGTACCCGGAATTCCTGGTAAGCTATTTTACTACAGGATGTCTCGATAAATTGGGCACATTTCTTTTTGCTGCCATCTCCGCAAATTTTGACCAAATTGAGTGAAGTTTGAAACATAGGTGCAAAAATTGGGGAAAGTTTGTGTGTTAAAGTTTGGTGTAGGAAGCCTTGACTGAATCGTGAGAAATTCAAGAATACGTGAAATTTGCTAATTTCAGTGGCTTTAGCAAAAGCGTTATTAACGTAAACTTTTCTTTTTGTTGTCTTTTCTACAAATATTCGCCATGACCAGGGATGCGTACCAAATTCAAACTTTCAATTTGATATGGTATGGTATAGTATAAAGTTGCCGATTTGAATTCGATATGGTACGGTATAGTACAATTAGCTAATTTGGTTTGAATTTGGTTGATATGAATTTGGTACAGTAGTGGTAGTTGGCTGTGATAATGTCATAGAAGCCTTTGGAAATTACGTATGCTCAATCCACCTTTCTTGAGTCTTTTTAGAATCAAAACATGCAGAAAGCATTGGGAATATATTTTGACGCATTAGAAAAGTGTTATAAATATAGCCAACAACCTAGTACTGTACTATAATGAAAAGGCCTACCAAAATCATAATTCTAAAGTACTAAAATTATCTGGTAAAGGCGTTTGATTTTGATAATGGTATGGTACTGGTACTAAATTCAAATATTGATTTTACATAGTACTAGCACAAATTTGGTATGGTAGGCATCCCGGCCTATGTTTCAAATTTGGTCACAATTTACCGAAATGGCAGGAAAATGAAATGTTTCCATTTTTAAGACACCCTGTATCTTGCATCTAAGGAATCTATAAATTAGCATATTACAGGTCGCCCAGGCCAAGATGGTTTTATGGGTCGGAAGGGTAACGCCGGACCCCCGGGTCAGCCCGGCAAGCCGGGAGGCCCTGGTCGACCAGGTCTTGACGGTCTCGGTGGTAAGGGTGCCCCTGGACCCAAAGGACCAAATGGACCTCCTGGATATCCTGGAGCCCCTGGCGCTCCTGGACAAGCCTTCCCTGCCGGTATGATAATTGGACAGAAATTGAACAAAACATAGTGAAAATAGTGACGTTACAGGACCAAGAGGACCTCCGGGAGCCCCTGGACCAGATGGGTATGGAGGTAGCGATGGAAGACCTGGAACCCCCGGAAGAGATGGAAGCCCAGGTATAGTATTTAGAATATCCAAATACGGTCACTAAAAAGCGTCCATTATCCCCTTCGAGCAAACCATCTAACTTCGGGCTAATTCTTGTCGAGCTAATTTGATTTTTTGACGAAATTGTGACTCGCTAATCCAACGAGGGCGTTCCGATTAGAAATTCGTCTTTCGGACTCGGTGGGAGGATTAGAAATGACTACGAACTGAAACCGCTATATGACGCCGTTCCGATTTGATTTTAATTAGAATTAGACCGCTATTAGATATCAATTGTAATCATATGTACACGCCCGAAATCAAAACCAATCAGATCCTAATCCGCTCTAAATTTGAAGAACTCGGCTAATCACGCCGATTTCAATATTACGCCCCCAGAGAGGATTAGAAACGCTAATTCGGTAGCAGTTCCGATATTGACTTATGTAAGATATTGTTCCTAATCGGGACAGTACTCCAATACCGCGCTAATTTTCATACGCCATACGGCGTGGAGTCTTCCCCAAAGCGTTATGGGAGAGTGGAACTCATCGGGTTTTTTCGTATAAACCCAAAACCTCCCAGATTCCGTAGATTTCAGATAAAATATTTTTTCTAGAAGAGATCGTGGATTAGATGAAAAATGCTTTGACACCTAAAAAATCGGGACTAAAAGCGATAAAAGTTTGAGGAAACGAACGTGATATTTGCAGATTTTGCTTAAAAATTAGTTTAAATATTTTAAGTCACTGACAGACGCAGTATTTTCCAAGACGCTAATTTTGATTAGAATTAAAGTTGTGAAGAATTCCAAAACTACGTAAATAAACGCTTTTCCAGAAAAAACACGATGCAGATTAGCTATTTTTTAGGCCGAAATTACTATTTAGCGATTTTAGTAATTTATCCCCCTCAAATTCAAATACAAACGCAAGTACAGACATGCACGGGCCGGATTCTTCAGGGCCCCGGCCGGGTCTTGGCCAATCTGGCCCATACAGGTCTTTAACTTGCGCGTATATTTGTATTTGAAACGATTTGTAATCGTTTCTAAATTGGTGAAACAGGCACCTGGCAGCAAATTTAGGCTAGCGTAGCAAAAAACGCCTAAAAATTGCTATTTTGGCTGAAAACCATATAAAGTACAACTAAAAAGGCAATGAGCAAGTTTAGTGTCCGAAAGAGACAACAAAGTTACAAAAAAGTGATCCAGAAATTAGTGTGAGCCGAAAATTCTTTCAGGAAAGCCGGGCAAAGACGGCGGTTACTGTTCGTGCGACGAGGGAGCCTCAAAATCGGCTCCAGCAACCGCCTACGAACCCGAGGGAACAGACCTCTACCAAAAGCCAGAAGGCGAAAGTCGCCCCCAGACCTCCTACAGCACCGACGACCGTGACGACCGTTACTCCAACGACCGTCAGGAACCCAGCGGCTACCGTAGTCGGCACAACAGTCAATAGATCTGTCTCTGTCTTAGCTAGTAGTAGTGCCAATAAAATCTGCAATTTGAATTTGGCGCCTCTTACTGCAGCACCTATGTCAATTTGGGTTACGGTAATGGCAGAAAAGTTGAGGAGAATATTGTGTTTTGCGCTGGAAAAGTGTTAATTTCGGCGCGTATACAAATCGCCTCCCCAGAAAAACGGAAACGGTGAGGACATGCGGTACGCTGTGGTACACATAGGTACACCAAGTTTTCCGGGTTTTCCAATGTCACAAATCGCCTCCCCAAAAGTAGGAAAGTTGGAAAATCGCAAGTTACACCGTAAGAGAAGGAAATATTCAGTACCAAGGGCAAAATGAAGAAAATTAGCGCAACAGCTCATGCTGGAAAGGATTGCGTCCATCCCTGGCAAGCTTAAAAGCTGAAGCACTCGTATTCTGTGGCCTTGCACACAGACTCCCTTTGCCTTCCCATCCCACGATGCTACCCATTTATCTACTTGTCATCACTGCCTTTCGGTGGCCTTACAACAAACCTAAATCTAAGCTAACATAGATTCGGAGTCGGGTCTATGACTGTAAATTGGGTTATTTATGTTTGAGCATAGAACTCAGAAGTCGATTTCTAAATTGCAGGCAATTGTCAGTATGTATTCATTCACAGTTTCGACCAAAAAGAGAAGACACTTTAACTTTAAGAAAAAAGCAAGCCCCATTAAATATGTACGTATATGTAAATGCATGGGTATCAAATATCCAGCAATTCATAATCTAAATTCGAAAATGTAACAAGAAAATTGAAAACGGAGTATCACAAATGACTAAAATTTCACATACATACATACGTACTGTATCACAACACAAAATCCAATCCACTAACAGCCTAAAAGAAATTCCCAAATTTTTGTTGTGTGAAACGAACAGTTCACAAGAGTAAGAACTAACATCCTTGCTTTCCTTGGTTTCCGAAATTTGTCTCGGGTCCCTTTCGCTATCGGTCTCCAAGCTCTTTGTTTTCACTACATCCACGAACGCGACGATAAAGGGTTGAAATAGCTGACCATACACCCGTAATTCGATTAACTTCATATTACAGCGATTACAGCGATCGCAGGTTATTATTTCGATAGCTTTCGATTGCATTAAGACATCCAGACTCGACTTCTAACCATTCTTTATAGATGGTGCAACGGAAGGAGGATTCACGTTCGGCGAACGTTGCCGAATTGCCGGCATTACCGATATGCAAATTTTTGCATCCCGTGATGGTTGTTCTTGTGCATGTTTTCCTAATTTCCAAATTATGGGGAAGCATTTTCCATTTTTTAGATTTTCCATTTTCCAACTTTCCAACTTCTTGGGGAGGCGATTTGTGCCCGCCCGGTTAATTTCGATGGTTTCAATTGGTGATAATGCAATGATACTAGCCGACGAGCCACAACAGTTCGTTCCGCAGGGTCGGCGATTGTTGCACGCCGCCGCTGAGGCTGGCAAAGTTGAAAAGTTAGTCACCGTTCGAGCTAAACTCAGGTTGGACGATAGTCTAACTGAAGAGCTGCGCGCTGTGGCACTCAACGATGCTAAGGTGACGTTGTGAGAGCGGTTTACAGTCGTCAATTTAGTTAGCAAGACCATGTAGGGGTCGACATTTGTGACTCGTTTGCATACATATATACTTTGCGTTCATACTTTCGGGCTGTCCGTAAACGGCGCTACAGTTGGTCAAAGCTTGCCTAAATGGCAGCAAAAAGAAATGCAGTGAGTAATTGTCTCTGCACTAGAAAGTAGGCCAAAATCCTTCATTTCGTCAGAATTATGGTCTTTAGAACGGCGCCAAAAGGTGACCCTAAATTTGGGCATTTTCCAGTTGTGGTCTTGAAAGTGGAAAACTGCGGTACTTTGTTTCAGGTAGAAACTGTCAAATTCCGCCGATCCGGCGAAACCGAAGAGGAATTATATTCCTACGGCACAGAGTGCTACATAACTCGCTTACCGGCCGGGATTTTGAAACGCAAATTCCGTACTGATTTTGATATAAAACAGGTTATTTGGTCTCCTTTCTTGTCTCTCGTTCTATCTAACACAGTCAGGCACTTACCATATATACCATATATGGTACCACACAGGCCCCGAACGTGGGGTACCATATATACAGGGTGTGTCAAAAAAAACAACCCAGCAGAGTTTTTGCTGTAGCAACCGCAAATCTCAACCGATTTGAATGAATCCTGCTTTAAATGAAAGATAAATAAATTCTTGAAAGGCTGGTGAAGGCCCTATTAAGATGCGATGCTTAGTTCCTGAGATATTTTCCTTCAAACTCAAAACAGAGATTTTGGCAGTGAACAAGAGCGATTCCGTTGCACTTCACAACAAAACGGATTCCTACTGCTGAGGGGCAGCAAGACTTTTACAAATGAAGTAACCAAGCATGTGTGGCACCAGAAAAACCTCGTTACGTTAGCCCTGAGCAGTAGGAATCGGTTTTATTATGAAGTGCAACAGAACAAGAAAAATCGCTCTTGTTCATAGCCAAAATCTGTTTTGATTTTGAGTACAGATATCTCAGGAACCAAGCATCATATCTTAATAAAAGCTTCACCAAACTTTCAAGAATTAATTTATCTTTCATATAAAATAGGACTCACTGAAATCGGTTGAGATTTGCGGCTGCTACAGTAAAAAATCTGCTGGGTTGTTTTAATCTCTGTTGTGCACTGCCAAAATCTCTGTTTTGATTTTGAAAGCAATTATCTCAGTAACTAAGCAACGCATCTTAATAAAAGCTACACCAGTCGTTCAAGAATTTATTTATCTTTCATTTAAAGTAGGACTCATTCAAATCGGTTGAGATTTGCGGTTGCTACAGCAAAAAATCTGCTGGGTTGTTTTTTTTGACGCACCCTGTATATGGTGCCACTAGTCTAGGTACCGGCAGACATGAACTAGCATTTCGGCTGAGGGTGAGGGGCGCCATACATGTAACAGCTCCGGGCCGACCTGGGGGTAGGGGGGTTTTCCTCAGGTGGGGGTCGAGCGGGGGTTTCGCCCAGGTGGGTGGTCCCAAATTTCGAAAAGCTCCAAAACGCCTAGAAATGCGTTTTTAGCACGTTTTTTTCAGTAAGGACGCTAAAAATCGCTATTTTAAGCTGCCAGATAGCGTTTTAAACCTAAAAACAAGCAAAAAATGACAAAAAGAGCTTACAAAAACACCGATTTTTCTTAAATATCAGCAGTGGAAACGCCAAATTCGGTTTCCAAAGGTTTTTCAAGCGAATTTTAGGCTAAAAATTAGTGATTTCTGACCCAGTTTGTTAATACTGGGGCCACTACTAGTACTTGTATTTTTTGGTCGGGGGAGGGGGTCCCTTAACCTGTCTCGGGGGGGGTGAGGGGGGTTGGCCTTTCCAGCAGGGGGTAACCCCCCAAACCCCCTAGTACATGTATGGGGGGTTAGAATTGTCAATTCCTGATGTAGGCTAAGGGGTGATAAGCCAAAAAGTCCGATTTTTTGCTAAAATCAAGGTTTTTTAGCTTATTTTTCATTGTAATAAGTTAAAATAAGCTATTCGTTAAATGGGGGCGGGGTTGGCCTTTCCAGCTAGGGGTTAACCCCGAACCCGCTAGTACATGTATGTTTACACTTGGTCCAAGCATATTTTTAGCATAAATTTCCATATAAAATTCTATCAAAAAATTGCTGGGCGGGCGGCTGAGGCGGGTAAGTAAGAGCCTCAGGGGAGCTAACCCCTCAGCCCCCCTTTGCCCAGGTCTGGGTACCGATAGCATGAAGGCGTTAAGTGTCTGACTGCAAGAGTCTTTTTGTATAGGCGTTCTGGTACGAGTTCGAGTCGAGTTGTCCGTCCGGGTGTCCGGAACCGAGCAAGAAAGCCGACAACCTCAAGTGTCTTTGTTTGGTGGGCGCCGATTGCATCGATTTTCACGCTGAACCTGATCAGGAAACACTCATCACTAAATTGCCTTTTGAGGTCGGTTTGTTACTACTGTTAGGCAAATAATTGTAACCGCTTCGATCGAGGGATTAGGTAATACGATTATAGAAAGAAACGCTACCAAATTTCTTCTTTATTGCCTCAGGCCTCGGTTGCAGTCGTACCCTAATTAGCGATTTTGCAACCATTATTAGCTGAAAAATTGCGATTTCAAAGCGTTTTTGAGTGCCCAATCCCCTCCCTAGAATTTGGGATCAGCAGACCCCAACCCCGTCCCCGTTCGGCGGATGACCTGTTACATGTATGTGTACTGCAGTCATCACTCCTTATATGGCAACCGCATCCATTGTCGTGGGTGCCGGTACCTACCATGTATGGTGCAAGATCTGAATGGAGTGGTACCGTAGAACCATGAATGTAACAGGTCATCCGCCGAAGGGGAAGGGGGTTGGGCACTAAAAATCGCTCAGAAATCGCAATTTTTGGGCTAAAAATCGCTAATTTGGGCTGAAATGCAGGTACTTGAATTTTTTGGATTTTGGATACAGATTTTGGAAATTTTTGTGTCTGAAATTGAAATTGCAAAAATTTTGCTCAAAAAATTACTTATCAGATAAATCGGAGGGGGGGGTCGGAAAAATCGTCTCCGGGGGAGGGGGGTTCGCCATCCGGAGGGTCTGGCCTAAGTCGGGTGGGGGCAGAACCCAGACCGCCTGTTACAGGTATGCGTCAAACTGCGAACTGGTATTGGGTATAGAGTGTATTGGGGTGTTTTCCCGGTGCCCCCTGGCGTGGTGGAGGGGGTTTTCGTCAGGTTGCGGGTCAATCAACGGGGGTTTCGCCCAGAGGGGGGGCTAAATTTTCAGAAAGCTCCAAATCGCCTGGAAATGTGTTTTTAGCACGTTTTTCTCGGTACTTGACTTATTTCTCTTGCCACTTGGGCGTGGCGTGGAGGAACTCTTTCTTTTGCAGCGCTGTTCTCCATCGGTTCCGATTATTTGGGTTTTCTGTAATCGTCCTTCGGTCTTCTCTGAGTACATCCTTCCACCGCGTTCTCGGCCTGCCCAATGGTCTTTTCCATCCGTGTTGTCCCGGGTTAAATTCAAGCAAGGTCTTTGGCAGCTGCTCTTCATCCATTCTGGTCACATGACCAAACCATCGGAGTCTGCTTTTTCTGGCTAGTTGGGAGGCATACGGTTGCTGTGTTCTTATCCTGAGCTCATCGTTGGACACGCGCTGGTACCACTTAATTCTTTCCAGTCTTCGTAGGCATTTGTTGTCAAAGATGTCCAATCTCTTCTCTAGTCCTTGGTTCAACGCCCATGTTTCACTTGCATATAGCAGAGAGGAGGTTATCAGGGCTCGGTACATGCTCAGTTTGGTTTTTCGGCTCAGGTCCCTTCTATTCCACAGTACAGTATTTAGGCTTGCCATTTTTCCAACGTTTTTGTGGATTCTTGACTGCAGGTCTTGGTGGCATGAAGCATCACTGGTTATCACTGATCCAAGGTATTGGAATTCCTTCACAAACTCCACACGGTTTCCGCTGATCTCTATGGTTGCGGGGGTTGTCGGAAAGTCTGGAGCCATTAGTTTGGTCTTGTCCCAATTAATCTGGAGTCCTAGCTTGTTGAATTCGTCATTGATACTGTACAATCCATGTTCCAGGTCTTCCAGGGTTTCAGAAAAGAAGGCTATATCATCTGCAAAGTCTAGGTCTTGGATTTTCTTGTCCCCCAGGTGGAAACCTGGGAAGACTTCTTCCGGGTCAAGCCATTTCAGGGCATAATCTATCACCGAGTTGAACAGAGTAGGTGCCAAAACACATCCTTGCCGCACTCCAGTTTTCAATTCAAAGCTCTTTGACTCGGTCTGTCCGCATCTCACTTTACTGCGTGGTGCATCATAGAGGGCCTTTATCATTCTCTCCAGTTTTGCAGGGATCTTGATTTGTTCAATCACCTTCCACATCCTCTGTCGGTCCACAGAATCGAAAGCTTGTTTTAGGTCTATAAATGCAATGTAAAGTGGCCGTCTGTACTCTCTTGCAAGCTCAATCAGTTGTCTCAATGCAAATATCTGGTCAATAGTTGACTTGTTGGGGGTAAAACCGGCTTGCTGTGTTCTTCGCTTGTTCAGGAAGTAGGGCAGTGCTCTCTTGAGTACAATCTTTGCCATCAGTTTGGAGACATGAGATAGAAGAGTGATACCGCGGTAGTTGCTACATTCCATTTTGCTTCCCTTTTGTTTCCAGATTGGCACTATGATTCCAGTCTTCCATTCTTCCGGGATCTGTTCTTTCTCCCAACATATGTTGAGGAGTCTGGTAATTCTGGCAACTGCAACAGGACTGGTTTCAATCATCTCCACTGTTATCTGATCTGGCCCAGGAGCTCTTCGTCGTTTCATTTGCTTCAAGGTTGACCTTACTTCTTGTTCTGTTACAAGGCACTCAGCTTCAGGATCTTCTGTTTTAGTCAGGCTTTGATATTCATCCAATTCGCTGGGAAGATTAGGAGGAGGCCTGTTCAGCAGTTGTTCAAAGTGTCGGCTCCATCTTTCAGTCACTTGGGTCTGCTCTGTTATTTGCTCTCCATTCTCATCTTTCAACTGGGTTTGTTGCATTGACCTGGGTTTTGTCAGTGTTTTCAGTTGTCTGAACATCTCAGATTGATCGTTACGATTTACTGCCTCCTGTAAGGTTCTTGCTCTTTCATTCCACATCTCATTCCTTTTCTCATTCATTCTCATTCATTTTCTCGGTAAGGACGCTAAAAATCGCTATTTCAAGCGGGAGACGGTCATTTCGGTGCCGACGTTTCGGTGCCATTCATTTCGGTGCCGACGTTTCGGTGCCAGATCATTTCGGTGCCGGTTCATTTCGGTGCTGATTCATTTCGGTGCCGGTTCATTTGGGTGCCATTCATTTGGGTGCCTCACAAAAAATGTTTGGTAACTTGGTTTAAATCAAATGAATGCTGTTTTTTATTGCTGTATTTATTGCCACGGAGGCACTCAGTCACATGACGAGACACAGAGCTTTGGTGCGAGGGGGCGGGTTTCAGGCAAGCTGCTGGTCCAGTATGCCGTCACGAAGTTGTTGGCACAAGCATAACCGTACAACAACAGGTTGTGCAAATTACGAGCAGATCTAGGTACCGAGCCCAAGACGATCGGGACGGCCAATATACGTGTTCTCCACATAATTGTTGTTGTTGATAGCCGCCATCCAGCTATAGCCCCAAGAAAGCGGCCGTAGCAATTGGGTCGGTCCATAAGTCCTGAACCGTCATAGGAGGAGTAGGTCTGGTTGCACAGCCAAATACATGTAGGTGGCTGGTAGTGTGCCGTTTGAGGTTGCAGTCAGGACACAGCTCCGAAATGTCGGGGTACAGGCGGTGCTGATAAGAGCGTAGGAACCCACTGCATCCCGAGCGTAGCTGGGCCAGAGTAGTGCGCACCTTTCTGGACAGAGTGGCTTCAGATGTGTTGATTGGTGGGGGCTCAGTCAGCAGAACCGTGTCCAGAAAGTCTGTGTCTTGTCATGTGACTGTGTGCCTCCGTGGCAATAAAGATGGGTAGCTTAGCTAGTCCATTATAATACAGTATAGCATTCATTTGAAACCAAGTTACCAAACATTTTTTGTGAGGCACCCAAATGAACGGCACCCAAATGAACCGGCACCGAAATGAATCAGCACCGAAATGAACCGGCACCGAAATGATCTGGCACCGAAACGTTGGCACCGAAATGAACGGCACCGAAACGTCGGCACCGAAATGACCCCAACCCATTTCAAGCTGCCAAATAGCGTTTTAGAGCTAAAAAATGCAAAATATGAAAAAATGGTCTTCCAAAAACACCAATTTCCCTTAAATATCAGCAGTGGAAATGGCAAATTCGTTTTCCAAACGCGTTTCAAGAGAATTTTAAGGTAAAATGAGTGATTTCTGAGTCACTTTGTTAGTACCGGAGCCACTAGTAGTACTTGTGTTTTCGGGTGGGGGAAAGGGTCCCTAAACTGTCTCGGAGGGGGGTCAGGGGTGGCCTTGGTGGTAACCGTATAGCACCAGATGAAGTTGTCAACTATCTAATTAGGTGTGTATGTTTTTAGGTAACGAACGTACTCGCCACTCGTCACGGTTTATTGCTGGAGCGAAAACTGTCGTCTTACGAGTTGGACTCCCCTAAAAGGTTATTTTCTAACAAACAGCAGCGATATGCCTTTGTTAATTAATTTGCCTGTCTGTTTACAGGAACGAAGAGCCGCTTCTGCCTCTCTTTTATACCCTGTCGCACCCTCTCAATGAACTTTTGCCTGTGATAGTAAAATCTGCAGGTTAGATTTTCATTTTCAACCAGTTCCTATTTAGAGTCCGAATTGATTTATCAGTCAGGCACTTAACGTCGTTTATGGTACCGGTACCTAGGCTAGTGGCACCATATGTGGTACATACATGGGCCGCGGGGGGTAAGGGGGGTATACCCCTCCCCCTCGGTCGGCCATACCCCCCTCGGCCGGCCATACCCCCCCTCCCAGAGGGAGGAAATTTTCGCTTATTTAAGGCAAAATAGGCGTTCTTTTGGCCTTTTTTCGGGGTGGGGACCCCCCCCCCCCCCCGAGGTCTCAACCCCCCACCCCCCCTCCGGATTTTTCCGGCCCATGTATGATATGGTACCCCACGTACGGGGACTGTGGTGGTACCATATGGTCCTACCCAGACATGTGCTAGCATTTCGGCTGAGGGGGGGGGGTAGAATTTTCAATTCTTGAGGGGGGCTGAGCGGTGGTAAACCAACAGTCCGATTTTTGGCTAAAATCAAGGTTTTTTGGCTTATTTTTCATTAAAATAAGTTAAAATAAGCTGTTCTGAGCTCATTTACACCTAATCCAGCCTTATTTTTATCATAATTTTCTATACAAAATTCCTCCAAAAATTCCTGAGGGGGAGGGGTAGCGGCCGGCTGAGGGAGTAGGTCAGAGCCTGAGGGGGCCAACCTCTCAGCCCCCCATTTGCCCATGTCTCCATCCTACCCCCTTCCCCATCTGCGGATGACCTGTTGCATAATATATGTACCGTAAAACTTCTAATAATATAGCGCTGTGCTATTATTTTTCGTGATTGCTTTTGGGGCCGCTATTAATGGAGCGTGCGCGTTTATTAGAACTATTACAGTCAGGCACTTAACGCCGTTTATGGTACCGACACCATATAAGGTGCCGGTACCATGTATGGTACCCGTACCGTAGGTAGTGGTACCATATATGGTACCGGTACCATACATGGTACCACCACAGTCGCCGAACGTGGGGGCACCATTATATGGTACCGGCACCTTATATGGTGTTGGTACCATAAACGGCGTTAAGTGCCTGACTGTGTTACGGTGTTCATGTATTTTCTAGCATAGTGATTGGGAAATTGCAAGCCACTCCATTTCACTTCTTTCTTTCCACTTCAGACTCGCCGAGCCAGGCCAAGTACGCGTTGGACGTTCGAATGCGGGCTGTGTTCAGCTCTGCTCGTCTCTGTCTTCTGCTCATCTTCTGTCCTTCCTCCGGCTCCCACTCGGTTTGGTTCACTCGAAAGGCTACTACAGAGGTACTGTGGAGCACTGTTGTTATACAGTCAGGCACTTAACGCCGTTTATCATACCGCTGCCTAGGATAGTCGTAGCATATGGTACCCCTACTACCTTCGCATTTGTACCGGTACCGGCATACATGGGCCGGGGGTGACGGGGGTATACCCCTCCCCCTCGCCGGCCAATACGCCTCCTGGGCCGGCCATACCCCCTCGCCCACCGCCCCTCCCGGAGGGAGAAAATTTTTGTACAGGGTGTGTCAAAAAAAACAACCCAGCAGAGTTTTTGCTGTAGCAACCGCAAATCTCAACCGATTTGAATGAATCCTGCTTTAAATGAAAGATAAATAAATTCTTGAAAGACTGGTGAAGGCCCTATTAAGATACGATGCTTAGTTCCTGAGATATTTTCCTTCAAACTCAAAACAGAGATTTTGGCAGTGAACAAGAGCGATTCCGTTGCACTTCACAACAAAACGGATTCCTACTGCTGAGGGGCAACAAGACTTTTACAAATGAACTAACCAAGCATGTGTGGCACCAGAAAAACCTCGCTACGTTAGCCCTGAGCAGTAGGAATCGGTTTTATTATGAAGTGCATCAGAATAATAAAAATCGCTCTTGTTCATAGACAAAATCTGTTTTGATTTTGAGTGCAAATATCTCAGGAACCAAGCATCATATCTTAACAAAAGCTTCACCAAACTTTCAAGAATTAATTTATCTTTCATATAAAATAGGACTCACTGAAATCGGTTGAGAGTTGCGGCTGCTACAGTGAAAAATCTGCTGGGTTGTTTTAATCTCTGTTGTGCACTGCCAAAATCTCTGTTTTGATTTTGAAAGCAATTATCTCAGGAACTAAGCAACGCATCTTAATAAAAGCTGCACCAGTCGTTCAATAATTTATTTATCTTTCATTTAAAGCAGGATTCATTCAAATCGGTTGAGATTTGCGGTTGCTACAGCAAAAAATCTGCTGGGTTGTTTTTTTTTGACACACCCTGTATATTAAGGCAAAACAGGCGTTTTTAGGCCTTCTTTCGGAACGCCCCCGAGGTCTCCATACCCCCTCCAGATTTTTCCGGCCCATCTATGGGTACCGGTAGCATACCACTCTGTTCAGATTTCGTACCATATGGTAAGTGGTACCATATGGTGTCTGTACCGTAATGTACGTTGAGTGCCCGAGACTTGTCCCACTGGATGTGCGGCAATCCACACTACTCGCCACCTCTTCAACTGTGCTCGAAAACTAACCAACCACCCTAGCTGTGGAGTCCTTGTGGCTCAGCCCCATGGAGGCCCTGAAGTGGCTGCTGTGCTGGCAGTAGAAGCAACAACGTTGAGTGCCTGACTGTTCTGTTATACATTGACAATCTCCAGAGTCTACTAGAAAGCAGAGTGCCGGCTGCTATATATTGGAGTGTTTTTACGTATTGAGGTTTTATCTCCCATTACCCAATACTACAGGGTGTCTCAAAAATAATGATCACATTTCTTTTTACTGCAATTTCCGCAAATTTTGACCAAATAGGCTGAAATTTGGACCATAGGTGCCAAATTTCGGGGAATTTTATGTGTTAAAGTTTGGTGCACTAGGCTTGACTCATTCCCGAGAAATTTCAAAAAAAGCGAAATTTGGTAATTTCAATAGTGAAAGCCGGTCACGAAAAAATGATCACATTTCTTTTTACTGCCATTTCCGCAAATTTTGACCAAATAGGCTGAAATTTGGACTATAGGTGGCACAATTCGGGGAATTTTATGTGTTAAAGTTTGGTGCACTAGGATTGACTCATTCCCGAGAAATTTCAAAAAAAGTGAAATTTGGTAATTTCAATAGTGAAAGCCGGTCACGAAAAATGGAAACATTTCCTTTTCCTGTATCTTTTCTAATTTTTATCGGAATTGAATGAAATTTGGAGTGTAAACGCAGAAGCTCAGGGTAATTCATGTGTAAAAAGTTAACGCATGAACTCCAACGTTATCGTTAGAGTTTAGGCGATAATGTAATGTAACGTTTTTTCGGTGACCGGCTTTCGCTATTGAAATTACCAAATTTCACTTTTTTTGAAATTTCTCGAGAATTAGTCAAGCCTAGTGCACCAAACGTTAACACATAAAATTCCCCGAATTTTGGCATCTATGATCCAAATTTCAGCCTATTTGGTCAAAGTTTACGGAAATGGCAGTGAAAAGAAATGTGATCATTTTTTCGGTGACCGGCTTTCACTATTGATTTAACAAATTTCACTTTTTTTTGAAATTTCTCGGGAATGAGTCAAGCCTAGTGCACCAAACTTTAACACATGAAATTCCCCGAAATTTGGCACCTATGGTCCAAATTTCAGCCTATTTGGTCAAAATTTGCGGAAATGGCAGTAAAAGAAATGTGATCATTTTTTGAGACACCCTGTAGTTAGGACCTGTCAAAATGGAAAAATCGATGTCTAACTGAATAGTTAATCTAGTAAAATCGAAAAGGTTGATCGTTGATTAGGCTTAATTTCCCTGTTGTTGCTGTCTAAAATAAAAAATGTGACATTTCTAACGATACAGAATGTACCCCACTACCTAAGGTGGTACACCCTTTCCGGCCGAGTTAGGAAGAGAATTTGTCAGAATTATATAAACGCGATTCAACTACGCATTATTGAGTACAAAAACTGTTAATTTCTGCCATACATGTAACAGGTCATCCGCCGATGGGGGGAGGGGGGTTGGGGGGTCTGAGCCAAAATTTCGGGGGAGGGGGTGGGCACTAAAAAACGCTCAAAAATCGAAAAAAATCACAATTTTTTTGCTAAAAATTGCCAAAAATCGCCAATTTGGGCTGAAATACAGCTAAAAAGTGCTGTTTTGCAGGCGATTTTGGCAATTTGTGTGTGTGAAATTGTAAAAAATTGCAAAAATTTGCTCCAAAATTTACTTGCCGGAAAGATCGGAGGGGGTCGGTGAAATCGTCTCGGGGGGGGGGGGGGGTCTGGCCTAAGTCGGGTGGGGGGGGGGCAGACCCCCCAGACCCCCCTGTTACATGTATGATTTCTGCTAATTTTACACTCAGAATGGCTTTTAAACGCTTTCTCAACGGCTATTTTGTAAAAATTTTCTCGCCCTGGTTGGGCCGCAACCCTCTCGTCCATGTCTGATTGTTGGGTATTGGGAGTGTCAGGTATTGTTTTCACTCTACTAGAAAGCACAAGGTTGCATCAATCAAATTAAATCGAAATATTGTCATTTTTTCTACTGTCTATGGTTGTGGCTTGGAAAACGCTCATTCGGCCGGCCAGCTGTCACCTAGACCTAGCGTAGTCTAATTAATGAATTACAGGAAGCACTGAGCGCCGCGCAAAGACTGGAGTGTTCGGTGGCCAGTTTGGAGCTGAGCAGTCGCTCTCTCGGAGCTCAGACCCCGGCCTCTGTGCTACGCAGTTTGATCTCTCAATCGCGCACGCCCTCTAATGAAACGCCCTCAGGAATCAGTCTTGCTCATCACTCGCAAGGTAAGCTCTTTCTTTTCTTCTACCATTATCTTATGTACGATCTACTGCACTGCAAAGAGTAAAGCGAATAATCATTTTTTAAATATTCTTTGCCCCTATCCACTGTAGCTTTGTCTGTTTGCTATAAATATCAGAACACCAGAGTGAGTTACCAATGGCCTGTTAAGTGGATGTTATGCAGTCAGGTACTTAACGACGTTTATGGTACCGACACCATATGGTACCCCTACATTCGGCGACTGTGGTGGTACCATATATGGTATGCTAGAAACTAATGATTTCAGAGCCAGTTTGTTAGTACTGGAGCAGCTAATAGTATTTTGGGGT
Organism: Sabatieria punctata; assembly: GCA_030248155.1. NCBI lineage: Eukaryota > Metazoa > Nematoda > Chromadorea > Araeolaimida > Comesomatidae > Sabatieria > Sabatieria punctata. The sequence goes on from JASANB010003819.1 coordinate 106,259, forward strand.
CGGGAGTGAGGGATAAACCTTTCCAGCTAGGTGGTACCTGCGTGGTATGAGGATAAACCATCGCTAATAGCTGCTGCAGGCATGCTTAAAATAGTAGCACAGTGTCACTTTACCATTCAGGTCCTGAAATTTCTACTTACAAGTATGTGCATGAAGCAGTACAACAATAAATCGCTATCCTGTGACAGTCAGGTGCAACTGCGTCATCTGTTCTTGCACCTTACCATAAATTACACCTCCGGTGCCTTGGTTGTGCCTGCTTGTCATAAACCGCACATACACACACAAGCAATCCGAGCATATCATCACCATTTCTGCAGGGGCACTCGCATAGAACTGGACTTCTTCCTCACAGGCTTTGGACTGGTGCTGACTGGTGAAGGAGCAGGCGTTTTAGGTTTTCCTCGGAGGCTAGCCGCATCTTCCAGCTTCTGCTTGTCCTTCGGAGCCAGGTTGTTGTCAGACACGCTGCGTCTCGGGGTGCCAGGAAGACCGAGACTGTCGGCTTTATGAGCTACCGAGCGCAGCTTGCTGGCTTTTGTGGCGTACTGGCGTCGCTTAGAGCCGGCATCTTTTCCATGCAGCGCTTCCAAATAGCCGCTACGCATCTCATCCACTACGATTCTGATGAACTTCTGCCAGGCGAACAGTGTCCGGTAGAGCTCATCTGAAACGGGAGGTTCTTCAGCTAATTTGTTTAGCATTTCTGCCAGGTTGGCCAACTCTACATGGAATCGGTAGTGCCCCATGGCAAAAATTGGCATTTGTGTCAAGTTAACCAACAGTATAAGGAATGGGTAGTGCCTCAATGGATAGTGTCTCATGGCCAAAACTGGCATTTCTGCACAGTTGGCCAACTGTATCTGAAAAGGGTAGTGCTTCATGGTCAAAACTGACATTTCTGCGAAGTTGGCCAACTCTATATATAATCGGTAGCGCCTCATGGTCAAAACTGACACTTCTGCCAAGTTGGCCAACTGTACATGGAATTGATAGTGCTTCTTGATCAAAACATGTATGCATATTTGCCTAGTTGGCCAACTCTATGTGAAAAGTGTTGCCTCAGTTGACTTTTCTGCGTAGCCTTGCAACTCTATGTGGAAAGGGCACTAATATTTAACAATAGGCACTGAACCTACTAGCATCAGGTGGAAGTCTGGATGAAGCCTTGGCATTGTTGGTGGAATTGATAAGAAAGCTGGTAGAGCGTCGACGAGCTGTGCGTTCCACCTCTTGAAAGCGCTCAGTGAGGGATCGTTCTATGGCTTCTCCCAGTGACACACTGAAAGAGTCCCAATAGGCCACCTCATTGCCAAGTTCTTGATCAAAGAAAGTCTTGTGTCTTCCACCCAGCATCTGGCAATTGGCTCGCACCAACTCTGGAGTCATGTAGACCTCCTTGATGAGTAAATCCAGAAATTGGCGCACCTAAAACAAAGTTTGTTGTTTGACTAAGCAACATTACTTGTAGTAAAAATTACTCTTTCAATGATAGAGACAAACTTGGGCACGCGTACTGCATTTTCTATGCTCATTTCTTGTGAGCTCTGCAAGCCCAGTAATGGACCAATCCAGGTCGGACTGAAAGTGGCTGCTCGTATCCAAGCTGTAGCTATTACTTCCTCTGTGTAGCCAGGAGCACTAAAATTGTGCCGAATGTGTAATCCAATCACTTCAAGACATTCAGAAATGGCTGGAGGTTTTACGCTTGTCTTTACCTGCTTTTTATTTTTTGGTAAAAATTTCTGCTGCACAAAGAATGTTAAGAACAGATTTGAAATGTGTTTTGCTCATTTTTATGAAAGGCACAACCCATAACAGTTTCAAACTCTCCTGTAACTTTTCCACTACAATTCTTTTTTAGGTCTCTCAAACAAAAGGTAGGGGCCAACATAATAGGATGCAGGGGACTGCAGGGGCCAACCTTGCTCAGTCCCCTGATTTGCTTTTATCTAACCTATACAGAAATTACTCACTAATTGACCATGTCATCCCACGATTGGAAGATAAGCATTTTGTCATTGTCAGACAAGAGTCGTGGATCATAGCTCTTCTTGTGTCTCAGTGGACTTCTGCGTAGCACTGGAGACCGCTGTTCAGGAGTAGGATTGGGAGCCCGACTGCCTGAACTAGGAGACACCAGCTTCAGTAGCGATGATGTAGACTTGCGGCTCAGAAGAGGTGTAGGTGCGCCTTCCACATGGCCGCTTGAAGTGAGTGAGTCATGTTTGGTTATCAACAGGTTGCCTTTCTCAGATTGCTGTGACTTGCGTTTCACTGGTGCAGTGGCTGACAACTCTACTGGCATCATTTGACTTCCCCTTCTGTTTGGCTTGTCATCCAGCACTATTTTCGAGAACTGAGCTGATTTGCGTCTAGATGAGGGAACTGGAGAGCCCAGCAGGTCCTGGAAGCTAGGCTTTCGACTGGAACTGCCGTGGTAGGTGATGCGCAGCTCTGGCGTTTCGTCGGTCGATCTTCTATACATTTCAACTCTGGAGGGTCGTTTGTTTGGTCCCCGTCCATAGTTCGGAGCAGTAAACAGTGCAGATCTCGGATCCTTGGTGTGCACTGCGCCCATAATGATGAATTGATGAAAATGGCTTAGAGGGTATTGACGTTGCACAGGTTGGACTGAGCTAAATGAATCTTGGTACAAGTTGGCTAGATTGGAACGCGGTGAATGTCATAGCTGGTGCTTTTTGTGTTTGCGTATTCAACCGACTGCCAGCTCTGCAAGCAGCTCTAAAGCGACACTAATTAGTGCCGGCCGGCAGCCTTGAGGTGGCTTGTTTTGCAAGTAAACAGACTCAGTTCATGACATTATTTGACAAGTTTTATAAATAGCAAATCACAGCAACGCTGTATGTAGCTTAGTAGTGAGTAGATATATTGCCGCCTTGAGCATGAAAGATGACACAACTATATAAGAGAGAGAGAGTGAAGGGAGTTTGCCTTAAGGTGCCCAAACCCGAAAGCATTTTCTGAAAACCAATCTGTCTTCTCTGATTTTACTATTAAGTTTTGTCAGAAAAAATAATTCTAACTGTTTAAGCTTAAACTAGTGTTTTGCTTTTTATTTTCTTTCAGCTGCCCGAACTGACTGAAAACCCTTCACAGGCTGATTGAATAGCTTATATGAAACAGGTACATGTATGGCAACGTCAGTCAAATATAGTTATGGAACATCTTGGTGGTCCTGTCCACGATTTCATTGACGCTTCAGAGCGGTCTGAACCATTTCTAGCCCTCATCCTTGCTGCGTAGTAGCCCAGTGAAGTAGCACTGACATTCTTTTTGAGTGGGGGTCTCTTGTCACGTGGACTTGATGGGGCTGATGAATCTTTCTCAGCCAACATTCTGTCAGCTGGAATGTAGTGAGCGATGTCAATGGATGGAGCCAGTGAAGGTCTTGGTGAGTTTCCGCGTCTGGGGGTGATTCCAGGAGGTTGTAAATGCCATGAATGGCGTGGGCTTGAGGCACGGGAGCCAGCCAGGTTGGGTCTGGTGGATAGTGAACCACGACTGCTTAGGCGGCGTGAGCTCATGGTCAGGCTTAGGATGCTGCTGGTTAGACTGAGCCGGATATGAGCAACCTCACCCACATATCCTCTACGCATTTCTTCTATGATTGAGCGAATGAACTTCTTCCAAGCTTGCATGGTGTGTGAGAGTCCATTAACTTGACGAAGCTTGCTCTTCTTGCTGAAGGTTTTCTGGTCTCCGAGCAATTCTTGGATGGCTTGAATGATACTGTCTGTGATGGAGACCCAGAAACAGTCCCAGTAGACTTTCATGTGGCCAAGATCCATGTAGTTGCGGTGTCTGCAGCCCAGTTCGTGACTCAGTTGCTTTATTTTGTCTGTATCCAAGGAGTGCTTGGATATGAGTTGATGGAAAAAGTCAATCACCTAAATATAGATAAGCAGATGTGGACTGATCCGAAAAAAAACGAAAAAACCGACCCAACAGCCCTGGTCTCTACATTAAACTGTCTCGGGGTGAGGGGTTTGGTCTTTTCAACTAACCCCCAACTAGAGATGTGCACGGGCCGGGCATGCCCGTCAACGATTTTGGACGGGCCGGGCCGGGCAGCATTTTCAGGCCGGCCGGGCCGGGCCCGATTTTGATGCCCGTCGGGCATATATAAAGAACAGCAGAATACAAAAAGAACACCTTGATTAGCTTAGCATTGCCCCAAATGAATTCAGCGCCGTTCTACCGTATGCCGAATTATTTTAACAGTAATTTCAGCCTTGGTGCCGTTGGTACACAAGCCTTTACCCCACCTGCCGACCAACTTAATTTTAAGCCTCAATTTGGAGCTCAGGCTTAGATTCAAGTGCACACTTTGATTTATAGGGTTGACCTTCTGCGTCTGGCTTTAAAAAGGTTGTCAACCACTACCCTGGATATGTAATGTACATTGTGTATCATTATCAATGACAAATTAACCCAATATCCAATTCCTGGAAAACAACCCAATGCCAGTTCGCACTCTAATTAAAAGCAAGATAAATTTGAAATTCGCTGTTTTAAAATGCCAATTTCCAAAGCTTAACATGAAATTTAGCTTTTAATCTGAAAATTCATGCCAAATTTTCAAAAATTTAGCAAGTCAAAGCAAAATTTACGGGCCAGACAGGGCCGGGCCGGGCCGGGCCCGATTTTGATGCCCGCCGGGCATGGCGGGCCGGGCATGCCTCACCTGATCGGCCCGCCCGGCCGGGCCGGAAAAAAGGTGCCTGTGCACATCTCTACCCCCAACCCCCTAGTACATGTATGGTGATGGATGGTTAATTATGTCTACATTACCAGTCAAAAAGCACATTCAAAACTTACAGCTTTGATAATACTCTGGAACTGTTTGTTGCTCTTTGCTTGCTCCTGGTTGCCCTCATCAATGCCGATCAAACCCCAAATCCACACTGGACACCGCTCAGCGGCAGTGAGCCAAGCTTTACTGATCACCTCACGAATATACCCATTCGGTCTGTCGCACATTTTCTTCCACGACTCTATGATTAGCTGCTTGTCACGATTGAGCAGAACTAGACTCTCATTGGAGTCAACTCGGTCACGCAGAGAAATAATGGACTTGCGATGGGAAGGAGAGCTGCCAATCAGACTGAGACCTGATTGCTTGTTGTGCAGACTCTGAAGGAGACTTTTCTTCCGGTAGTCCTCTTGCTGATGATGTGACCTCCTCAGAGTCCTGCGTACACGGTGTCGAGAGCTGAGGTTGCCCATGTCAGCCTGCTGCAAAAGATGCTAGTTCTCATTTACGAGCTGGTTAGACAGCAAAGATTCGATTCTAATTTTCCTAATGCACACGACTACAGCACGTCTGCATACTCTCGTTGGCTGTAGGCATTTTCTGAGCAATAATTGCTCACTGCCAAGGGGAGCTCAGACGTGCTGAGTGGCTCTAATCAAACAACTACAAGACACCGTTCAATTTTCTTGATAAGCAGGCAAAGAGAGAGACTTTCTATCATCCGGAGTGGCCTAGTTAACAGCTGAGCTAAGGCTTGCGCGACATAGGTGGCTAGGCGTCGTTGTTCTAATGGGATTTTACGGAGAAATAAAATCTCCTAGCCTATAAAGTAATTGAATCGCCGTGGGCAGGAGAACGCAAACCAATGCTAGCTTGCGTGCATACCTACATTACTAGCTGAAATCTGCATACACCTTGTCTAGTTCTACTAACAAGCATAAGATAGTAGAAACTGGAACTTAACTGGAAGAGAAGTCAACAATTTCGTTAGTTTTTTTATAATGCAATGCATTATAAAATGCGAACCGTTACTAAAATGCGTTAGTTTCTTAGGATGACCTTTTTAGTCACTTTAAAGTGAAGTTTCGCTACATTCTAGGCTTTATGCTTTTGTCCTAACTTCATAGCAAAAGGTACAATTTATTTTTGGAAACCTTGAAGCTAAGTAAACGATATGTAGGCTTTAGTTTGCTAGCCAAGCCCCTTTGACAACAATTACTACATACTTCCAGTTTGACCACGCAGCCGAGTGAGACTCTGCTACCGCACATAGCTAGGCAGGACAAGCAAAGACGGACTCAGAAATAGAATTGGCACACGGTTTTTTCTTTTCCCAAGCCACTCTTAGCTTGGGCCGAGAACCTTCCTGCTGCAAATTGATTCCAAATTTAAGCTGATAGCTAATTTAGGCTAGAGTTCTGATGATTGGTTATAGAACGAAAAGATTGATACTGTAGTGTAGATTGTGTTCATATCGCATGGGAAATCAACTGTACAGCAGGTATTACGCACATACAGGCAGATGAAGCAAGGCAACCACTCAACTGTCATGACTACGCTCGAAGAAGCAGACTCTAGGCTAGAGGAGGGCGTGTTCTTATAAGCTACATCTGTCAGAAGGCGGCTGATTAGTAGAGCCGATGAATGGATAACCTAATTGCGCAAGCCGCGCCCGGTCTGTCTTTAACACGTACACTACCCCATATGGTATTTAATTGCATTAAGCCCTTGTCCACCGGCTGTCTGTTAATGCAATACAGTTGCATTATACGATTTGACTACTAGCAGTTGACAGACAAACAAACAAGTCTCGGCTCTCCCAAGCTTTTTCTTGCTCGGCTGGATTGCTAATGAAGCACTTCTTCACTGGCTGCCTGACGTGATTAGTGCTGCTAATGAGGCTGTTAGGCGAGGGCGGGTAAGAAATGTTCTATCGATGCTCCAGGCACTGCAAAGAAGATAAGCACGCCACTGTACTGTTGATGAACAATAGTACAAGAGATACTCTCATAGCAAGGCACAGTTGTTAGGGTCAAAAATTTTAAATTCCTTTTTTGATGGCTCAAACAATTTTTTTTGAAAAATCAATACAGTCATGTCTCGTTAATCCGGACAAGTTGGGACCAGCAGATGTTGTCCAGATTAACGAATTTCCGGATTAACGAAACAAAATTTAAAAACGTTGTTTTTTAGCGTAAAAGCAGTACCGCAATGGTCTCTTTACTGTTAGAATATAAACGTAACGGTTTTATCGAATTTTGCACTACAAAAGGGCTCTAAACAAGTGTAACTCTCTATTTCGGTGACATAAAGTCTGTGATCGAGGTCTGTTTACTGCAGCTAAGTTTGTGATCGCTGTTCCAAGCGACCGAGGCTGAGCACTTCTTCTGCTGAAAAGTACTCCATGTCACTATGGCAGAAATGACTGATTGTAGCCAGGGAATTGAAAGCCTCTAGACGAGTGGGAGGTGCTTGTGGATTCCCAGCCAGCAATTCTAACTCATCCTCTTCGGCTGACAGATTAGAGGACTCCTGCGTATGAAGAGCGACAAGCTCCAAAACTGATACTTGCTCGCCTCATCAGTGGCTTCCTGGTTATCAATTTCGAGCCACTGTTCAGCCGACATTGAATATTGAATGGCCAAATGCGATCTTTTTTTACATTTTTTGTTTAGCTAGCGAAAAATCAGTCATTTCTGCCAAAGTGACGTGGAGTACTTTTCGGCAGTTGAAATTTTGAGGCGCCAACTTGCGTCCGGATTAAAGAGTCAGGCACCAGAATTTGTCCGGATTGACGAAATCCGGATTAACGAATCATTTAACATGTAAAAATCGAAGTTGGGACCTGGAAAAACGTGTTCGGATTAACGAATCCGGATCCGGATTAACGAGACATATAACATGGGGACAAATTGGGACCTCAGTTAGCTACCTCTAGAGCAAAGAAATCGATTGGTGTTACGAACTGGTTGTTTCGCAGATCTGCTCCTAATTATGTTCTGAGTCGTATCTACCACAGTATTGTTTTACCTCAGCTTTTGTATGCCGTTGAAGTTTGGTATCCGCGAGCAGTCTGGGCCCGTAAGAAGATTGAGAGGGTACACAGGTTTTTTGCCCAGAGTTACTGTAATATTTATGTTTTGCCGTATGAGCAGTTGCTGTCTTTGTATAGCAGGCAATCACGATGTTCTTCTGTGCCTTTGTGGCTTCTTGTTTCTAGATTACGTCTGAAACTGTTTTACAAGTTTTACTACAGGCTGCGGTACACAGAGGCCACTAATTTGCCATCTACTACTAATCGCCGCAGTGCCCGCACTTGCCATTCCTGTCACGTTGATCTGATTAGCAGAACCACCACCTCGGACAGTTCTTTTTTCTTTGTGTCGGCAAAAATTTGGAACGCTTTACCACCTGACGCCCCTTTGTTGTCTTATAAGCAGTTTGATCGTTTTTTAAATAGTAATCAGTTCCTTTCTATTGTTATTCGACTTGGTTTTAACTGTGATCTCTAACATGTTCTGTTTTATGCTGGCACCTGTTTTTCGCTGCATAGTGAAGTAAGGTTTTAACATGCCAGTAAACTTTGACTTTGACTTTGACTTTGGACCTGGCCTAATCTTGTCCGGAAGGCGAATATCCGGATTAACGAGGTCCGGATTAACGAGACATGACTGTATGCAAATTAAGGTAAAAAGTGGGAACATTCACATACATACATGCAAATTTTAGTAAATTCTTTGGAAGCAACCAACATTTTACCTAGCCTAGCACCCTGCATAACTACTTTTGCACTGAACCTTACAACGACTGCTTAAGAAAGCCTTCCTTGGTTGATGATTGATTGATTGTAGGGGGCGGGATAGGAATACCCCTAGCGTTAGGCCACCCATGGGCCGATCCCATCACACAAACCCCATAGAAGTCGTGGAACTTAATGGTGAGCTAGAGGTCAGGGAATCTCCTAGATTCTTTGATGAATCTCAGGAGATCTCTGAGCTCACAACTTATGCCACAATGTTACAGGTGTATCCACAGCCACAAGCAGTAGCTTGGGCGGCGCTCGCTCGCTATTTGGCGCAACAGCCAGTCACTCAACCAACTCTCCAATGGTGGCGTCTTCCTCGTCTGCTCTGGCAGCCACACCCAGTTTCAGTGGCAGAATGACTACACGCTCTGTAACTGCAGCGCTTCAGTCTCCTGCAACACGCACGCTGGCCAGTCCTGTTGTATCCAGACTGCTGGGGCTTAGGTCCGTCTTATGAACTAACTTTGAGTTCGGTTTCACTAGCTGGTAACCGGTTTTTCAGTAGACAGCAGCAGACTCCCCTAGCTGCTCCAAACCATCACCTGGTGATGGGTGTTCACCCAGTGACAAGCAATGACTCCCCTGTGCATAGGAGCTCTAGAGGTTAGCTTAATGCTGATTGGTTCACCGAACATATCCTGTCACAATTTAGCCAATCAGATGATGACCACACCCAGCAACCAATCGCTAGGTCCAGCAGACAGCAGTCACTATTGGCCGGCTGAACCTCTCATCCCTGACATGTGTCTAGAGTTGTTGTGGACAGAAGGCTCAAAGCGGTGGGCATAAAATCAATAAATCGATATTGATTGACTGGTTGGTTTAGTAATGAGCATGGAGTAGCCACTCAAGTAGCTACTAAGGCCTTTATGACTGAGGATTTTCTGGGCCATCATTGGCTGTGCTACTTTATCCCTACTACTGAACAGTTGCGCTGTCTGAAGGTTACAGTGGCCGGTCCAGGAATGAAACTGCTTACAGGCGCACTTACAGTGATTGAGTGCAAGGATGCTGCTGCGTTGCAGGTTAGGTGAGACAGAGGTTGTGGTTTGTAGGCAAACTTACTCTCTAGCATCGCATGCTGCTCATTGACAAGGCTGGCAATTTGGTGCTGTACAGTGGAATGAACAAGATCGGTGCTGTGCATCTTAGCACAAGCCTCTCTGTTTCACCGGAGAGTTGCATCTTTGGAAGTATGGACAGAAGTCAATTCGTGCCTACTATGATGTCCTCCAGTAGGGCGCCTTCTGATATGGCTGATCTGTCTCTAAATGATGTGAGTTAAGAGGCCATATTCACAAAACGAAAACGCGCTAGATACAACTAGCGAGTTCGTTTCTGGCACTTACTAGATCTTGCGGTCTTTCTAGCAAGTCTTTCACATTCACAAAAAACTAGCATACTGCTGTTATAGCAAGTAGACTCACTACATTTTCTGGCCAGCTCCAAGGTCACTAGTTTTAAGGCGCCAGCCAGCGGTATATAGTACGCAAGTAAATCATCCACGTACTGCAATGTGAAGCACAATTTAGCCGCTTTTGAGTTGGAGGTTGCCGCACAGTGAGGACATGTGAGTGTGAGTTATACTTCTCCCATGCATACAGCTTTCAAGTGTTACCTTTATAATGACTGTCTCCCAGTAAGAATCTGCTAAATTATGCTTCACATTGCAATGCACAGATGGTTTATGGCATACTATTTACCACTGGCGCTTAAAACTAGCTACCTCGGAGGTAACTAGAAAATGTAGTGAGTCTACTTGCTAGTACAGTAGCGTGCTAGTTTTTGTGAAAGTGAATGATTTGCTAGAAGGAAGGCACTGCCCAGTAAATGCGAGAAACGAACTTGCTAGTTACATCTAGCGCGTTTTGAGACTATGGCCTCAGATTACATGTGACTTTGAGTTAAAAATTGGTTTGAGGTATCAATTTCACCTGTAACTCAAGCTCTATCAGTGGAGCAAACTCCGCGGCCGATTTCTGGAATGATAACAGCTATTGGACCCTGCAGTGGGGATTCTTTCATTGTTGTATGTTTATTTTTCATTTTCTCTGTTTCCACACATGATTCCATTTTCAAGGAATTACTCTCGGGCTTGAGCTTCAAGTCACGCTTGCCTGATTTCACCAGCTCGCAGTTGGGTAATTTTTTCCATGATTTCAAATGCTATATTCAATGATCTTGTAGTTAGTCGATGTCTGAAAACTCTGATAGCTGTCTTGACTCGGGACAAATCGGTGCACTTGTACTCGACCTGGTGTTTAAAGTCATCAAAGTACTCACAAGGAACAACAGTAAATGCTGAGACAGAGTTTCTGCAATTTATGAAGTTTATCATTGAACAACTTGGATTTCCTGCTGATCATTTGCCTCTATTCGAGAAGGTAGTTCAGTAGAACTCGCCAACTGCAGTATAGATAAAAAAATGTCCCATCGCTTTTTCGGCCTTCAATCAAACGTTTCGTTCTCAGTCACTTCTTTACCAATTTGGCTCAAATTTTCAGCAAAAATTAACAACATGGTTGGCTTAATATTCTGCAAGTTTAGTGCCAAAATTCCGACTCATACTGGTTTTATGACCCGAAAACTAGAAATGAGGGTGGTCCACGCAAATTTATTTTTTTTCGGTAATACAAGGAGTATAGGCCTGAAACTTGCAGGAATGATTGGTGTTACTATTGGGCATAACCTACTAAGCGGGCAGCCCTGTAGCTCAAAGGGCACTAAAATTGGGGAATTTCAAAAACATGACTAAATATGACTTTTCTTCATAAAACCGGCAAAATGACGAATCTAAAGATTTTCGATTTTCAAAAAACGCCGCAGGGATGGTTTCTATGGTATAGAACTGAGTTTAAATATCAGGTTTATTTATTTGTCGAACTTCTGTGTTGATTAACAACAGATTCAGTGCTTTGATTCTCGAAGGTGCGGATTTCTTAACTATGGGATTTTCACTCATGTTTTTGAAATTCCACAATTTTAGTGCCCTTTGAGCAACAGGGCTGCCCGCTTAGTATGGTATGCCCAGTGGCAACACCAATCATTCCTGCAAGTTTCAGGCCTGTACTCTTTGTATTTTGGAAAAAAATATATTTGAGTGGACCACCCTCATTCCTAGTTTTCGGGTCATAAAACCAGTATGAGTCGGAATTTTGGCACTAAACTTGCAGAATATTAAGCCAACCATGTTGTTAATTTTTGCTGAAAATTTGAGCCAAATCGGTAAAGAATTGACTGAGAACGAAACGTTTGAGTGAGGCCGAAAAAGCGATGGGACATTTTTTGATCTATACTGTATTTTCGTAAAGCAGACTTTTGCAGTTCACCGATGAGAAAGAGCTTGAAACGCCAGTCACCCAGCGTAAGAGAGCACGCAGGTCCACTGAGACTGACTCAGATGCTGTAAGAGATCTCTGACACAAGATCCACTTCACTTTGCACTCCTCTTGCAGTTATGGCAAGAACTCTTGCAAACTGACTTTCACAAGCAACGCGTGGCTGAGATGAGATTTCTATTTGCTGGCTTCAGTTCTGACTTCTTGGAGCCTGAAACTCAGGGTCTCATTGACACTGAAGCTGCAATTGTGGACCCAGATGCACCATTGTTCTCCAGTTTGGCTGCTGTCTTTCAAGCCCTGCATTTCTGCTATGAAGAAGCGAAACTACACATGGGTGACTGGAGCTTGTTGCAACCTTTTGCAGTTTGTCTGCATGCTGTAGCCAAGTCAGTATATTTGATAACCTACAGTTGAATGAATGGGGTAGTTTCAGAGCTGTTGGTTGGGAATCTTACTGTATTCTGTATGAGACAGATTTTGCAGAGTTGAGTCATTCTGTGGATTACTATGAACCTTTATCTAAAGGTGAACTGTCTCATAGTGAGCCATGTCTTTACAGAGCTGATTAGTTACAGATGTAATTGATCGACTTCAAATTCCCCGCAGTTTATCGCTTGACAAGCCATTCTCTGTCATGAAGTTGTGCCTTCAATCTTTGTTGGACCCAAACAGTCAATCGATACCACGTCATCTGGCTTTCCAGGCTGCTCCCCCAAAAGGCAATTGGCGCATTGTCTATGCCAGTATCTGCTTTGGAGTCTTGACTGGAAGAATAGCCACTGTAACTGAACTGGACCGATGCTATGGCAAGAATTGGTTCGAAAAAGTGGGACTATCAGTTGACAAAGGCTCAGAGATTCAGAAAGAGATTTTCAACCGCGATCTTACGCCAGCTGAAAGGTCTTTTCAGTTGTGCTGTTGTTTTTAGAGAGATTAGCATTTTAGACTCATGAAATTTGTGTGCTTGACTGGCTTGAAAATGACGGATCTTGAAACTTGGCCACCTGGTATTTCTGTCTGTTTGCTGGACATTTTGTATCGCCAGAGAGAAAGGCCTGACCCATTGGCCCCAGCTGAACTGATGAAATTCGATTCAAGCTCCAATAGAACCCTGTCAGTTTTGCCTGTTTCGGGTTTGCACTGATGTGCTGACCTATTTTCTATATTCAGAGCAGATGATCAAACCCACACCACCAACGTAGATGGCATGGAATCTCTGGACCACCCAGAAGTTGCCTCGTTGCTCAAACTGCGGTTCCCTGAAGACTTGCGACTGAATGATGTTCGGACTATGCTGGATAGCTCAAAGCCAATTAGGATTTGCATCAAGAGCAAAGTATAAACATACTCAGTTATGCATTGTAAACTTTGTTTCTGTTCAGATTGGCTGGAACGATCAGCAATTGAAGACCACCCAGGAGAAGTACCTCTACTCAGCTTGTCTACGGGTCTGCTCTCTGCCCTTTGGAAGGGCTCTGTTCACTCTACGAACTGTCTGTCCAATGGTCAGTCAGACTGTGTCCATTCCCAATTTGTGCTTGTCGGGCAAGCTTGCTCCTCGAGGACTAAAGCTTGAACTGAACAATACAGATGTAAGTGAGAGATACATAGGCTGCAGAAACCATAAATACCAGAAGCTCTTGACATCCGTATCCTGTTGGATGACGCATACCTGATTTTGTGCAGCCTACCCTACCTCTCTATTACAGTTGCCCGAGAAAGAAGTGGACTGGGCCCAGTTCCACAATGGAGTAGCCACTGGTCTCACCATCACGACTGACTGTTCCAGTACCAGCAGCACTCTAGACAGTGCCTGGATTGTTTACAATCTGCCCGATTCCTCCAACCAGCTGCTTCCCAAAGATGCCGGATTTCTGTTCGGACTCGGACTAAATGGCCATTTGGCCGAGCTGAACCTGTTCAACATTCATGAATATCTGGTCAGAGGTGATCAGTTCAGCAGCATCGCACTGCTGCTTGGAATTGCTGCTGCAAAGAAGGCCACTGCTGATGTGCAAGTGGGTAGCCAGGGTGTAGTATGCAAATTTTCACAATTTCTTTGTTAGGTGATGAAGATGCTGGCCACCCATCTGCCGTTTCTCTTACCACCCACGTTGTTTGAATTGCAAATTGATTCGCTAATTCAAACAGCAGCTGTGCTGGGTGTTGGTCTCCTTCATGCGTCCAGTGGTCATCCGTCACTGGCTGAAGCTTTGCTGAAGGAGATGGTCAAGGCGCCCTTGGCCGAAACTGACCCCTGGCCTGATAGAGAAGCCTATGCTTTGGCTTGCGGAATGGCCCTTGGATTCGTTACTTTGGGTATGTTTTGCACTGTTTATACAGTCAGGCACTTAACGCCGTTTATGGTACCGGTACCTAGGCTAGTGGCACAATATACCTTCGCATTGGTACCACTCTGTTCAGATTTCGTACCATATGTGGCCAAGGGCACCTATAACCATGGGTAGGGTACCATATATGGTGCCACTAGCCTAGGTACCGGTACTATGGCGTCGGTACCATAAACGGCGTTAAGTGCCTGACTGTTATATAAGGATTACGAAACTAATTTCGTAATCATTGGTTGATAATAGAAGCTGATTTTTATTGGCCTTTTGCCCCCTCTCTATTAGGGAAGGCTTTTCGTTTCAGTTTAATCCAAACCCTTTGCACAAGTCCATTCTGGAGCGCAATAATTGCGCAGAGAGCGAAATGAGCATACAGTACATAGGATGAGGGTTTGGGGGTTACCCCATGGCCCTCCCTGGCTAATAATACCTGCTAGGCCGACCATGCTATCCTTACCCTCCCAGATGGAAAAATGTTTTCGCTTGTTTAGGCAAAATTGGCGTTTTTCTGCTTGCCCCTGAGACGACCCCCCAGACCCCTAGGGATTTTTCAGGCTCATACATGGAAGTGAGGCGGAAACCTACTTGCATGCCGGACAGGCATGGCAATGAAAAGTCAAAGCATTTCTGTCAGGAAACCGAGGAAAGTCTAAACAAATAACTATATACAACGCGCGTGTACGTACATTTTATCGTTTATCTTGACCCGTTTAGCTATTGAGGTTTTGTTGGGGTTGAGGGGATGTTAAGCCAAAACGTCCGATTTTTTACTAAAATCAAGGTTTTTGCCTATTTTTCGCTAAAATAGGTTAAAATAAGCTATTCTGAGCTCATTTGCACCTAATCTACTTGTTGGCATACTTTTATCATAATTTTCTCTAATGTTCTTCTGAAAAATTCCTGAGCGGCAGCCTGAGGGGTCAAACCCATGTCTGCCAGCGATAGATAATAATGGCCCGGCCGGTACATGAAAAATGATCCAGCAATAACGTAGACAAACCACATGCGAGGCAATCGCAAAGCCCTGACCTAGAGGAACGCAAACTGTGTTGTGCCACATGCATAGGAGTTTGGATACTCATTATACATACACCACAGATGCAGACAACTCAGTTGAACAATTTACTGCGTTGTCTCTTGGATTTATTCCCATTCAAACGTAGAAATCAAGATACAGTACAAACCACAGAAAGCATAAGATTTTCTATCAACCACAGAATCTCGCAAACGGAGCAGCGCAAAGCCTTTTGCAGTTCATGGAAATTAGCATTTCGGCGTCAGCAGAAATTAGGTCACGAAACGGCCTATCCTTAAACGCAGCCAGCCCTCAAACCTATTTCCATGTCTCACGGAAAATCGTATGCTTTCCGTGGTTTCTACTGTAAGCTACATGTCACGTATTCGCCTTATGAAGAAGTCACAGTATTTGTGTCGGTTTCAGTATTTGGCATTGCCCAGCAAACATAGAGTTTGCATACACTGCAACTTCTGTCACACATTGTCTTTATGCAGCTTAGTGTAAACTTGCGTAGCTTCTTGTCAGTTAGATACAGAAGAGCCGTGTCCAGTGGTCCTCTTGCCATCCATAGCAAAATTGATGTTGCGCTGAGAATTGCAAGCTTCTCCCACTCTTCTGCTGAATCCACTATTTTCTGTGTAGGCTCCCATGAGCAGTTCTCTTGTAGGGCTTTGATCTCTTGACAAACCAGTGTTATTTGTTCGTTAGCCACTAACAGAACACAGGCTCCAATCAGTAGTGGCAGTGAGAGAACGGTGACATTTACTAAGTTCACTGCTAGCTTTACTATGCACTGCCAATGCTTTTTCATAAGCTGAGGAGAGCTCCGATACTTCCTTCTAATGTATGCCAAAATAGCAATGTAGGTAACAATGATGGCAACATACTGGCAGGAAATGGCCAACAAACTTGTTATTCTCCAGTTCAACTTGTTGCAGTCAGAGTTAGTGTGTGCTCCCTCACTGACAAGTATGAGATTATTGAAAATCGGTGTGAACATGCCTCCTGGTACAGAGTGGTGGGCTGTTACTCCGCATGTTACCATGATGAGCCACATTAAAATTATGACTTTGATGCATTTGTTAGTAGTAATGACAGTGATGTAGAATAGTGGCCTGGCAACCGCAATCAGCGTCATTACTGCCAAAAGTAAATATGAGGAGCATATCAATAGGTAATGGGGTGTTGTAATTAGGTCATGTTCATGAACTAGTTTTAAGTTAACTTCTTTTACCAACTGTTCAACATCCTCCATCAGGTCTGCTCTTTCATTGTTGTAGACTTGAATATAGGTAATAATTTCGAGTAATGAGTATACAACATCAGCCACAGCCCTGTTCAGTAAGAAGATGAAACGTACAGTAGGCAGCATCTTGTTTTTCATGCCGAGACTACCAATAACAATAAAGCAAGCATTGATCAGTAGACTTGTGATTCCCAAAATCAATACTCCATTTGGGACTGCAGTTAACTGGTACCAGAAAGCTGCTCTCATCGTTCTTATTGAGTTATTATTTATCTCTGGTTCGTTGGGTTCGCTTTCTTGTGTTTCCTTTGAACATGATCGATTCTGTTGCCAAGTTCTAATTGGTATTGAATTTACCAAGTATTGTAAAAAAACTGATGACTCCGTCCGTACTTTTTCCTTCATAAGGACCAAATTGGCTGGCTGCATGTAATGTACATATACATACAGTGTTCGCCAAAGAAAAAAGACGTCTGGCTCAAGTTTTCCAAATAATTTCAAATGGCCGCCATTCTGTCAATTTTCAACTGAATGAAAAGATTTTTGGCACGATTGTTATTATTTGGCAAGAGTTTCTTTTAGCCATGTCCTAACCTGCTAGCCTTCTATAGCCTCGAGTTATGGCCTTCCGAAATCAACAGACCCGAATTTTCCACCGTCAATTTTGAACATAAATATCTCACGAACCCTGCATCGGATCTTTCCCAAATGTTGCAGGTTAACCAATAAACCATATAAAAATATGGGCTTAAGAACCTGAAGAGCTCAGCTTTCTAGCACAACCAGTTGAAATCTGGCGGATTTTTAGTTTCAGTCAAGGTAAAAGAAAATTTGCATACTCAAAAATGAGGGTGTTATCTCCTGCACAGAAAACAGGGTTATACGAACTAGTGGGGTTGTAGATTACAATCGCCTCAACTAAGGCAACGCAATGAATGCCTAAAATAGGCCATAGAACTATGCTTTATGTTTAGAGAGCACCACCCTCATTTTTGATAATGCTAATTATATCACCTTGACTGAAAGTAAAAATCCGCCAGATTTTAACCGGTTGTGTTAGAAAGTTGAGCTCTTCAGGTTCTTAAGTCGATATAAAGATTGGTTAACCTGCAAAATTTTGGAAATATCTGATAAGGTTCATGAATTTCAAAATTGATGTCTGAAAATTCTGGTTCAGTATGTAGGTTAATATTCGCTATTTTAAGCGGCCAGATAGCGTTTTAGAGCTAAAAACAAGCAAAGAAACGATAAAAGGGCTTCCAAAAACACCGATTTCTCTTAAACATCAGCAGTGTGAAATGGCAAATTCGGTTTCCAAAGGCTTTTCAGGCGAATTTTTACCTAAAAATTTGTTATTTCTGTGCCAGTTTGTTAGTACTAGAGCTACTACTAGTACGTATGTACGTATATTTGGGTCGGGGGGGGGGGGTCCCTAAACCTCTCGGGGGGCCTTTCTAGCTTATGGGGCTAACCGTGAAATCCTCTAGTACATGTATGGCCAACACTGTAGATACCACATTAAGCACAGTTTGAAGAAACTGACTCAAGCATGAATATTCAAAGAGCTTTCTCTTTTCTTATCTATGCAGCGAGTTTTATAGGTCAAGGAAGCCAGCTGAACAACAACTTTGGCAACTCCTCTGATGCCACGTTGGTTGACTACCTGGCAATGTTCATGAAAGGAGGTGTTAAGCCTGCTTGGGCTAGAGAAACTGTGCTGTCTTCGCTAACCAATGACCACATGCAGCCTGTCAAAGCGCCTTCCAATCTGATTAAAGAAGGCCCACATATTAACGTTCATGTCACATCTCCTGGTAATATTGCAATCCACTTTAACCAGCAGTTGAATTTATATGTCAATTATATGTAGGTGCCACAATTGCACTAGGTCTGATGTTCCTTAAGACAGAAAATGAAGCAGTGGCCAAACTTCTTGAATTGCCGGCAACATTGTCATTATTGGATGAGGTTCGACCTGACTTTCTAATGCTAAGGTAGACTGTCTGTAATTTGAGAGAGTAGTCTAAAATTATCTGTTCTGTAGAGTGCTGGCAAGGTCATTGATAATGTGGAAGACTGTCCAGCCGAGCGCTCAATGGGTGGAGCGGCAAGTGCCTGCAGTGATACAGACTTTTTTGAGGAAGTTGTTTCGTCAGCCAATTCGGATTCTCGATCCGGTACGTTTAATCTTTTTTATTACAAACTATCAAAAATCATCAGATCCTAAAGCAGGGTTTCCTTTTCTCCATCACTTTCCTCCATAGCGTGATTCAAGCAGTCACTAACTGTCAAATTGTTCTCTGGTTGATCAGTGGCAGCCACATTGATCCCAGCAGAAATATCTTTTGTTGATTGTTGATATTCATGCAGTGTTAATATGCCAGTTTGTGTGTGTTCTGGAATTCTTAAAGAATTGTGTCGGATTATTTCATCCTGTTGTTCCCCACCTTCTCCTTGTAAGACATGACTTTGAGTCCGTGATACAGTTCTTGATGAGGTCCCCATTACTGTACCGCTGTTGGTGCCACGTCCTGCTGCTTGGTCACTGCGAACTCCAGTGGCATCACTGTTTTCTGGTGGCCTGTGAAGACATTTGATGCTGTCCCGAATCTGTGAGTTCATGATGCAGTAAACGAATCCATTGATTGAGTGGTTTACACCCTGCATGGTTGAGATGATCACTCCAGCATAGTAGTGCTTCATTACCAGTGGAAGCAGGCTGAAGACCAGATCGAACAAGAACAACCAGCTGGTGATGATGAAAAACTGGAAGAACAATTGCTGCTCTCGTTTACGTCTTCTGCTCACATGAACTGTTTGGTTGATACTGGCTGCCATCTGCCTGTGCTTCTGCCAAATGTCACAGAAGACAATGCCGTTGAAACAGGTCACAACTAAAGCAGTCATGGTGGTCACAGTTATGTCCATTTTCAGCATCATGTAGCCGCCTGTTGTTCGGATGTACATCCAAGTGAACATTTGGGGGTAATAGACTAAGTAGCAGCAACTCGATAGCGATGGCGCGCAAAGAAGCACACCGATCACCCAGGATACACAGACCAGTAAATGCAGTGTTTGTCTTGAGAAGCGAGACTCATAGTTGGCCCGGGCCTTCAGTATGGCAAAGTAGCGGTTGATGGCCAGAAATATCATGTTTGGGAATTGACTGTACCAACCAACTGAATAAACCCAACCAAACAGGGCGCTTATGAAGTATCCTCCAATCTGTGCCTGCCATATCGTACAAGGAAGTGTGTAAAAGACAACAACACAGAGAGAAATGATGTCACAGAGACCTAGGGACAGTGCCAGTATGAAGAAAGGGTTTCTGCGTAATCTAGGACTGCTCGCCACTGTGCTCATGAACAGAATGTAGACTATAAGCCCAGGTAGACAGAGAACTGCTTGGATTGTTGCTGCTACAAGCACATCAAGCATAGCAGGCATTGGAAACAATGTACCTGAAAATCTGATGAAGATATTTGGCTAATTTATTTTATGTTACTACTCACCGTTTGAGCTGTTCATTGTCCCAGTGATCGTTTCCTTTGCAGTCTGTTGAAAGCAATTCGGAAGGAGTCGTTTAGAAGCAATAAGACCAACAAATACCTGAGGCGGGCTATTATTTCTCCCAGCAGCGTCTCTGCGCAGCACAGCGCGAAGATATTAGATTTGAAAACAGATTATTAGTTTGGCTTGGGTGAAAATTGATTCAATGAGGGAATTTTAGCAGACGCGCGTCTGAGTTGGTCTTATAGCTACTGCTCTGTCTGTCAGTTGGATGAACCTAATACGTGCAGGAGCTAGCATTAATTTGGTTCTCTAATGGTCCTGTCAATGACACCCAGACAGAGTAATTAATCAATCAAACCGCTACCAGTAACGGATGTTCTAGTCAGCAGCTGCCTCTCTGCGCTAATTAACTTGTCCTCGAAGGCTTGATTGCTGTTAAAACTGTCTCTTAAGGGAGACATTTTACGTCACTCAGGGATCCAGTCGGTTTTTTCTTGATCTTTTAGAGCTGACAACTAATTGAACCTTTCACACTTTCACACAGAATACACAACATTAATATTTGTCAGGAGGATGATGATATGTGGTGGAAGGATGTGGTCGATGATGAATCAGTGGCTCAGGCATACTGTAACATTGTGGCAGGAGCCTGTCTTTCGATCGCAATCAAATATGCCGGCAGTTCACATCCACATGCTTTCAAAGTGCTTGTGAGTCGAAGCATTACAACGGATGACAAGTTCTAAATCAGTCAGCATTCAGGCTTTCTATCTTCACCTCTTCCTGCCTCATGGCGAGCGGATCAAGGATGGTGCATTTCAGCGAGTTCTGGCATCTGCTGGCAGGTTCACTGTGCACAGTGCACTCAACACAATCATGCTTGCAATGGGAATTGTGAGTGTCAGAAGCTTGAAGCAGTGGTTTTAGTGATTTAGTTATCCAGGTCATGGCCGGATCTGGCAACCTGGATGTTCTGAGAGCAGTTCGGCTTGTTCGCTTAAAGGGCAATGAGAAACGAATCACAGCACACAGCCAGTATCTGCATGGAACCTATGTGGCCACTCACATGACCCTTGGCCTGTTGTTTATGGGCGGTGGCAGGTATGTAGTTGAGATATAGTATGCAAATTTTATTCTTGCTTTCTGTACAGGTACACCTTGTGTACCAGCGATTTGGCAGTGGCAGCGATGGTGTGTGCCTTCTATCCACGGTTTCCAACCACCATGTCAGACAATCGGTGTGTTCTGATTTGTTGTTTCTTTGTTGTTTGTTTATTGTTGTCTTCTTTCAGCTCATATCTCCAGGCTTTCCGTCACTTGTGGGTGTTGGCCTGTGAGCCGAGAGTTCTGGCCCCTACTGAGGCTGACTCTGGACATTTGGCTGTGGCCCACTTGAACGTGAAGTTCAGGGTGAGTGGCGGGAATTCAAAGTGTTTTAGTTGGTCTAATGCTCTGCAATAGGAAACGAATCTAAATGGAAATCTGGTCAGCCAACTGGAGGCTCCCTGCATTTTGCCCGAGCTCAGTCTACTGGAAGAGGTCTACCTTGATGACGACAGATACTGGCCGATCAAGTTCTCCAGAACAGATGGCTCTTTTGATGAATTGAAGTAGAGTGAAAGCCGTCAGGCCATTTAGTGCTTGCTATTCACTGAAAAGGTTTTCCAGACGTATTTTGGAAACGCATAATGGTGCTTTGCATGTGCTTCGGCGGGCCGGTTACTTGCCTTACCATGAAGATCCATTGGTAAGATCGTTTCTAAATGAATTGTCTGTCTGTCTGTCTGTCTGTCTGTCTGTCTGTCTGTCTGTCTGTCTGTCTGTCTGTCTGTCTGTCTGTCTGTCTGTCTGTCTGTCTGTAAAAGGTGTCTTAACCTTGTTTTAGGGCTATAAGAGCAGTTCTGCTCAAGCTTTGATGCGTTTTGAATCTTGGCTTCCGATAACAACTGACAAGCTGACTGAAAGTTCGGTAAGTACTATAGATTAGGCTTAAAATGACCTAATAAGCAAGACTTTACCAATTTAGGAAGAAGAAACAGACAGATACTTTGAGTCGCTGAGAAACTGGTGCACAACTCGCGAATGTCTCAACGTCTATCCCTCATTGTCCGATCTGCATATGGTAGAATGAGTATAAGAAAAATTTGCATTCTATAATATTGTCTCTAGACCTTGACTCAGCCAAAACCGATCTCGAGCGTGCAGATCTGGCAGTTCAAGTTGCTGCTGCTCTTTGCTAGAGTCTACTGCGACCAACTGACCATTCTAAATGCAGAAATGGCGCTGCAACTTGAGTTAAAGCTTGAGAAACTGTTATTTGAAAACGGTACTGTTACAGCGTTTTTGTTCCAACTTAACCTAGCCAGTCCGGGGCGGTTGAGCGGTTTGCCTGTTACAGTCAGGCACTTAACGCCGTTTATGATACCGACACCATATAAGGTGCCGGTACCATATGGTACCGGTACCGAGGGTAGTGGTACCATATGGTACCGGCACCATCATATGGCCATGGGTGCCGGTACCATATTATCGTACCACTACCATATATGGTGCGAAATCTGAACGGAGTGGTACCATATATGGTACCGGTAACAACGCGAAGGTGGGGGTACCATATATGGTACCACCACAGGCCCCGAAGGTAGGGGTACCATATCGTCGCCACTATGGTAAAACCAGCCAAGTCAGCGCGTTGAAGGGCTAAGGGCAGCGCGTTGAAGGGCTCTTTTGAGTATGCGTGTCCTCTTCTGTCTGGTACAGAATAAAGTTGAACAACAACAACAACAAGTAACAGAAAGTCGAAAGCGAGAAAATCGCCTTTTAAATATTTGTTACATTTTCGTGAATTAGCTTCAATATCAGTTTAAATAATTTTTACCTAAAATACAAGTACATAATTGGTGTGCAAAACATTCTGCATGTGTCACTTGTGTCAAATTAAGTCAGCTAACAGGAAAAGCACAAAGCACTTGGCTCATTTTACCAGGATCACCTGGTGATATAGGGTTTGTTCCCAGTTCCGACTTTCCCATTTCCGACGTTCCCAGTTCCGACTTTTCCCGGTTCCGACTTTCCTGAACCTCACCCCTAAGCGTAAACCTGAACCTCCTTCTTAGTCTAAGCCTGAACCTAAGCGTAAGCCTAAGCCTGAACCTATCCCCTAAATCTAAGCTTAAGCCTAACCCTTAAGTCTAAGCCTAAGCCTAAGCCTGAACCTAAGCGTGAGCTCTAAGCTGTAAGCCTAAACCTGAACTCCCCTAAGCCTAAGCCTGAACCTAAGCCCTAAGCCAAAACCTAACCCTTTAGTCTAAGCCTAAGGCCTGAACCTAACCTCTAAGCCCTGAGTCTGCCTAAGCCTAAGCCTGAACCTAAGCCTAAGCCTGAACCTAACCCCTAAGCCTAAGCATGAACCTAAGCCTACTCATTGAGCATTACCTAGCTACATATTCTTGTATATTTTACCAGAGGCTTGTCTGTATAAAATATAGTGAATGTTATTGTAAAGTCGGAACTGGGAAAGTCGGAACTGGGAAAGTCGGAACTGGGAACACGCCTGATGTCCGTGCACATGCCTCTGATTACATGGCTGTATCTCCTGACGAAAAGCGAATTTCGACTTCGTTTCTTCGCCAAAACGTTTTTATGTGCTTTAGCTATAGTTTTTTGCACTTAACTCCATTTTTTTCATTTTGTTACTTGGCTCGTTTTACAATAGTGGCGACGATATGCTAGTGACGGTACCATAATATGGTTTTAATATATAATACATCATATTAATATATAATACATAATATTTATATAATACCATATATTATATGGTACCACCACCCTAGGTACCCTAAGGGCTGGGCCGATCTACCCGTTACCTAACCCGACTGAACTAATAGCTAAAAGGTTATTTCAGTCGATCAGTCAGGGCTCAAAGCTCACTGTTTGTGTACGGAGAGCCAAGAGAAAGTAGAATTCAGCTCGTTATCCGCTTTTCTGGCCTACTTTGAAGTGATTCCGCGTGGCCAATGGCTGAAGCTGAAGTTGAGAGGTAGAAAAGTCTTACTGAAGCTGCCCTTTTATGGTGAATATTTTAGAGACGCTAACTCTGAGCACCTTTCTGGAGCAGATGCAGCCGTCGGGAATGAATCTGAAATCGTTGCTGGTGCTTTACCGGTTTCTGTCCAAATGAACTCATCGATTTTTGGTGTTTTACGCAGTTTCTCTAGTAAACTTTTACCTTTGTAAACCGATTTGTCTTTTGCAACAATTAATAACATTTCAAAGGTCACTGCTGTCCGATCCGATTTGCGGGGGACTTACGGCCTACGGTCAGACTCGAGGTCGATTTCGCTGCCCCTGTGATTCGTCATCTCGGACGTTGCCCTTCTTTCACTGACAGCCACTCCTAGCCATGTTGCTGGGCGCCGGTCACCAGGAGGGCGGCTGGCGTGTTGATGCCATGATTCTAACAGCTCCCGACAGCCGCCGGTGCCCATATGCCAGAGGGCTCCCGGCATAGTTGGTTTCTTCTGACATCGTAGATCTTCTTCCCAACGCGGCATGCTTTCTGGAGTGGCTTCGGTGCAACGGCAGATCCAGTCGGTTCCCATTTTACCTACTAGCTGTAACCAGCTTTCGGTGGCCTGGGTGGAGCTTTGCGCCAATTGACCAAGTCTTTGCCGCAAGCAGCTTGCCGCGCCGAGAGGATGAGCGCAGCACGATGTCGCGCACAGTGGCTTTGCGGCCTAAACCACTACACCAACTGTGCCGGCGGTCACTGCTGTCATTTAGCATTTGAATAAATTAGAAGAAAGCTCTGATTTATACGCTAAATGCAACCCAGAGCCAGAAAGTTTTCGATACGTTCGAAACAAGATCACTGTTGTACTTAAGCAATCAAAGACTTGAGATCCGCTTTCTTCTTCTTTGCTACTACTGTACGTTTGTTCTCGAACATTCCAGATGAGGTGAGGATCAAGGGCTGGCTAGTTCTGCTGCAGTTGGTACAGAATGGCGCAAAATGGAAAAGGGCAGTGGTGGCGTTCTGTCCGCAATAGGAGCTCCATCCAGTCTAATAACTGGATCAATAATTCTTTCTGCGCTTGAATTTGAATCGGATCGATTAAATAAGAGTCTGATGAGTTGCTTGGTAGCCTGCAATGACCCCAAATTTTAAACTTTAGCTTACCATAGATAGAAATAAAACAGCGTTAGTTTGAAACCGGTTGTTTTGCGCTGGAAAGCTGAGCTTCTTGGTTATAAAAGAGCAACTAATGGTCGGTTTAATTTCGAAATTAAGGGTCGCGGAACACGCCTTATCTACTCTTCTAATTCGCTTCGAAACACTGAATTTGATTTAATCTGCAACACGACCTCCCATACGGGGCCGAACGTGCGTACAATACGTACACTGTGTAAAGTAATATTAATGCCGGCTGATGGGTGGTTAAGGGATGATAAGCCAAAAGGTCCGATCTTTCACTAGACTCAAGGTTTTTGGCTTATTTGTCCTTAAAATAGGTTAAAATAAGCTATTCTGTCTGTGGTGAACTTTCACCAGAGCCAGAGCAAAGGGGACATTGAAAGACACTTAAACTTGCCGCTGGATCAGGTGGCATAGGTTTTCGCTGCGAGAGACTGACTGGGCGGCCCAACAGACCACGTGACCAGCGAAGGGAGCCGAGAGCATGCTTTGAACGGGATAGATTGTGTACTACGTACGAACGAAGCAACGGCGGCGGCGTTGCCGTTTGGGCACGTCTGCCGACCGTCCGCTAGCGAACTGTGCCTCCCGAGTGTATGTACTTCAGTTAGGCTTAGGCCCCAGTTACTGTAATGTACTACTTGTGGTGTATTATCGGTGTAGATAAACTACTTTCAGGGACTTTAGAGTATCGCTAAACCTCACGGCCAAACCTTCAGACTTTCAATTAACTTACTCTATACTTACTAGTAACCGCTCCTGACGTTTTCCGTCTAATTATCCTTCTGAACCCTACTCTACTTTACTCTCAATCTAAGCTAATCTCTCTTTTGTGGTGGGCGTTTCTACTTACTTTTATACAACAAGCAGACAGGCCCAGCGTCGCTACACTGTCTGACCTCATTTATTCGTAAACTAGGAACACTTTTATCATAATTATATTATATTTTAATCAGAATTTACAAAGTTCTTCCGAAAAATTCCTGAGGCTGGGGGTGTAGCGGTGGTCTGAGGGGTCAACCTTTTCATTGAGGGCTTTAGAAGGGCTTCAGCGATTCTCTACTTAATTGATATCAGATCGCTGATTGCATCAGTGTCTTACTGATAAGCAGCGAGATGTTTCAAATTTTCAGATTTTCTTGCGCAACTATAAATATCGATATAGATCGAAACACTAAATTTAGTAAAAAAATGTGGAAATTTCAAGCACATACCAAGTGGTATGGGCCGCCGAGTGCCTCAACAAACAGCAACTGATATAGAGTCACCGATAGCAAAGCAGTCAAATGTCTAGGTCTGAGAATGGATGACATGGTCGATCCGAACCAAGCCTACATGTACTGTAGGTAAAAGGAAGGGGGTAAAACTCAAGCAGTGCGTGGGACAGATAAGTAAAGTATTTTGACGATAAAGTATTATTATGATGTGGGTGGTTGAGACTAGGTGGGAAGCCATTTATAGACAATCGCGCCCACGTCCGAGAAAGGATGAAGTAACAAATCAATTAGAAACTGCTCTGATAGTGAATCAGCACTTTGTCGAACCGCCCGCGTACATACCGCCTTTTTTCCGAAACATTTTTCTTAACTTTGATTATTTATTATACAGTCAGGAGGAAAATAACAACAAATACATGAACGGGGCTTTTGATGTAGACAGCGGAGGCGAGGGTGTTGGCATCGGGGAGGCAAGAGAACTGTTGCTTGAAATGGTGAGAAAACTTGATTACATCGGGACTTGGCTCGTGTCGAAGGAGTGAGAGAGCGATGTGGATTCTTCGGGTCGCAGCAGGGGCTTCTAAGGCAGCGAGAGCCAACTTCCAGTGTTGTTGTTTGGTCGGACGGAAGAGAATGAAACTGCTGGCGCGCTTCAAGATCGAAGGCGTCTTCCACGACTTTGTACCAAGGAAGCCCAGATTGCTGAACGAAGTGATGGACTTCCTCCGACCATCTAGTGAAGAGTTGAAGAGTAGTAAGAGAGTGAGAAGAAGAAGAAAGAGTCCGAGAGGACAGAGGAAAAGAATTAAAATGAAAAGACCTTACCAAAATCATAATTCTCTAGTACTAAAATTATCTGGTAAAGGCGTCTGATTTTGATATGGTATGGTATAATAGTATAGAAGGAGCTGTTTTGAATTTGGTTTGGTATGGTACTGGTACTGAATTCAAAGATTGATTTTAGTACTAGAACAATTTTGGTATGGTTGGCATCCCTGCGTATGTACAGTAGAAACTAAACTAAAGTTTCATCACAGTCTAACGAAAGTTTGTCAAACTTTGCGTCAGCTCGGCGTACTGTTGATTGGGTATACCGTACCCATACCGAAAAATGGGTATTTTTGGGAATACCTACCCAATAAATACCTACCCATTCCAGGTATTTTAATAAATACCCATACCCGGTATACCGATTATTTTGGGAATACCCAGGTATTTGGGAATCGGTATTTTTTGTCCAGCTTAGTGCAATTTTTATCGAAAATTCACTATAATCACAATGTTTTCTTTGTAATTTTGCATTTTGTGGTATGCAGAAACATGTTCTGTTACGATATCCATCCAAAATATGGAATTTGAAGGATTTTTAGCCCTCTGACCCTACTCCCTGTCCCAAACTTGGTTGTTAGTTGAAAGCCTAGGTCTAGTTTTGGCCCAACTTCACGCTTCTCCTTAACAATCAATTCTCTACGTACTTGACCCACAGTACATTCACAATCAACAAAATAGCCCCACATTTTGTGACTGCCTGTTGGATCTCCATACTGTACACTAGCTGGCCTTTTCTCTCAGCCAAAATTGTTTCGCTGAAACCATTTTCACTCCATGCGTCTTGGCCATGGGTAGTTTACGCTATCCCGTGTGTCACGGCGGCCCCGGCACCCGTGGAAGTGGTGTGTTTGTGGGTTCGAAACCTGTCGAGGCGATGGGAAGTAGTCGACACAAAGCCCAACCCAGGCCGTCGAAAGGCAGCAATGGCAAGTAGATAAATGGAGACCAAACCTTAGCTGTCTTGCACACACCGACAGCAAAAGGGGAGGGTTGTTGTTAAGGAGGTTGCCGGACTTTGTGTCTCTTCCTGCTCTATAGCAGTTGGCTACTCCTTGTCCGAAAGGACAAAAAGTTACAACAACAACAACTCCAGTAAAACAAAAAATATTTTTTAAAAATTCCTAAAAAAGCTGTAAATCCCATTTGTTTTTCATGAATTTACTAGCCTCTGACCTTGGAAATGACTAAATCCATGGCCTTGCCCTTGTAAATAGGAAATTCAGCGTTTTTACTGCGTAAAATATTTTCAGCAAATACCGATAAAATACCGGTATACCGGTATTTTTGCGAATACCTACCCATACCGAACCGATTCCCGGGTATGCCGGAAAATACCTACCCATACCGAACCGATTCCTGAAAATCCCATACCCAAACAACAGTAGCTCGGCGGGGCGGCCAGAATCTACTATTCGCAAAATTGTTTGTTATAAACAGGCAGTTAAGCCCATCGACGCCACTAAGCCGTCCTCCTCACAAAGATGAGCTCCAGTATAAAATTACACGGTTCCTTTCCTATGCTATGTATTGCCACTTTTGGCCATGACTCTGAATTTGGTGCTTTTAATTGTGTTACCGATTACGGCCCTGTTTTCAGCTCCAATTCCGTTTGAAATTCGATTTGTAAGTGTTGCTCAAGTCCTTTTATGGAGTGCCTACTTCGATCCGTGATTAGATTTAGAAGAGAATGTTTTTGAGTCAATTAGCGTGGGTTTGTACAGGGTGCGTCAAAAAAAAACAACCCAGCAGATTAGCAACCGCAAATCTCAACCGATTTGAATGAATCCTGCTTTAAATCAAAGATAAATAAATTCTTGAACGACTGGTGTAGCTTTTATTAAGATGCGTTGCTTAGTTCCTGAGATAATTGCTTTCAAAATCAAAACAGAGATTTTGGAAGTGCACAACAGAGATTAAAACAACCCAGCAGATTTTTTACTGTAGCAGCCGCAAATCTCAACCGATTTCAGTGAGTCCTATTTTATATGAAAGATAAATAAAATTTTGAAAGTTTGGTGAAGCTTTTATTAAGACATGATGCTTGGTTCCTGAGATATTTGCACTCAAAGTCAAAACAGATTTTGGCTATGAACAAGAGCAATTTATAATATTCTGTTGCACTTCATAATAAAACCGATTCCTACTGCTCAGGGCTAACGTAGCGACGTTTTTCTGGTGCCACACATGCTTGGTTACTTCATTTGTAAAAGTCTTGTTGCCCCTCAGCTCAGCAGTAGCAATCCGTTTTGTTGTGAAGTGCAACGGAATCGCTCTTGTTCACTGCCAAAATCTCTGTTTTGAGTTTGAAGGAAAATATCTCAGGAACTAAGCATCGTATCTTAATAGGGCCTTCACCAGTCTTTCAAGAATTTATTTATCTTTCATTTAAAGCAGGATTCATTCAAATCGGTTGAGATTTGCGGTTGCCACACTAGGGACCGACCGGAATTCCGATTCCGATTCCGATTCCGATCGGAACTGGCAGTTCCGATTCCGATTCCGATTCCGATTCCGAACTCAGAGGTCTCGGAATTTTTCGGAATTTTGGCCAAATTTTTAGGAAATCAAACACCAATTCTATGCATACTATTGCGTGTCTTCTTTGCTGTGCAATCGACAATCTGCATAGTTTAGTAATCCATAACCTACTGTAATCCCAGTAAGTAAAAAATAAAAGTTAGCATTACTCCGTTGTGGAAGCACCTAAGTCTGAAGAACTCGGCAGTCTTCAAACGCCTCAAAGATTTTGATCAAAGCCAGTGAACGGACGTTTAAAGTGGCAAAACACATTTTGGAATGTGACAGAAGTCACTTGAAGCCTGAAAAATAGAGTGCGAACAATACCTGAAAGACCCAATACCCAATACCAATACCTGAGGCCCCAATACCGGAAAGGGGTGTACCAGACCGCACCCCCTGGGTGCAGTACTAATACATTCTGTATCACTAAAATGACAAATTTCAATTGAATTACAAACGTTTATCTGAGATAAGAACAGAGAAATTGCGCTAACTGGTGTACTAATTAGAAAAGCGGACAGTATAAGACATTCTTCACCTTTAGTTTATTAACGCAAAAACGGTTTTCTATACCTACTGTAATCATCGGTCAATCTTTTCGATTTTTTGGTCAGCTTTTCAGTTCAACAGCGATTTTAGTAGGTCCTAAGTGGTATTGGGCATTGGGGCATAAAAAACCCAATACCAAACCTGGAAAACACCCCCAATACACCCACTACCAGTTCGCACTCTACTGAAAACGTTGAAAAATTGTTCTTGTTAAAGTATAATTTACGTGCTTTGAATTTTACCAATTGATGGTTAGCGATTTTAATGCATTGTTATCCTTTGACATGGTGATTTGTACTGGATGTTTGCATGGAATTGTAAAGGATGGTTGCGTAAACACTGTTTCTTTGCCAAAAACAGGTTATTCAAAAATTTTAAGCCGATTTTCAAAAAAGTTCCGATTCCGAAAAATTCCGATTCGGAACTGTACTTGAGTTCCGATTCCGATTCCGATTCCGATCGGACCCAAAAATCCGGTTCCGGTCGTTCCCTAGCCACAGCACAGCAAAAAATTTTCTGGGTTGTTTTTTTTGACACACCCTGTATATCCAATTATACAGTTGTGCCAAAAACAAGCAAGCAAGTCAAGTCAAGTCATTTATGCCACTAAAACTCTACACCAGCCAAAGCCAGTAAATGAGTGGCAACAAAACTACAGTATGTACACGTCAAAAAACATAACATGAGCAGATTTTTTAGCAAATATCTTAGGAACCAAGCCGAGTTTCTTAATGAAAATTTCACGAATCTGTCAAGAATGCATCGGCCTTTCATTCAAAAAACGATTCAGTCAAATCGGTTGAGATTTGCGGTTGCCACAATAAAAAAGCTGCTGGGTTGCTCTTTATCACTCTTGTTCAGTGCCAAATCAGCCAAACCAAATTCAAATTTGAGAGCAAATATCTCAGGAACCAAGCATATCATCTTAGTGGAAATTTTACCAATCTGTCATGAATTCATTTGTTTTTCATTCAAAAAATTTATTTAAATCGGTTAAGATTTGTGGTTGTTACAACAAAAAATTTGCTGATGTCATTTTTTGACACTGTCTGTACTATATAACTTTGTATAAATATACAAATGTTTTAGATATAATATAGAGGGACCGCCAAAAAATAACCCTTAGATAGCTCCTGTAAGCATATTGGAGCTTCTAAAGTTGCCTAAGTTTTCAAAACTTGTTTAAAACTGAGATATTCAGACATAAACTTACAGCCAGTTGTTGCAAAGATAAAAAACAGTGTATTTCATGCTTTCCATGCAGAACATCGAGTTTTAATTGTTTTAATTGTAAAATAGAAATTTTCCATTACAAGACCCACGTCTTATAAACCGGTGCAAAAATATGACCCCAGATTTAGGCATTTTCCGGTTATAACACCCGGTGTTGTAGGTGGAAAACTCTGCTACCAGTTTATTTTCAGGTTTACCCAGTAGGTTGTGATATGATAGGCTGTAATGATTGAAATTTTGTAGGTGTTAAGCAAGCAATTCTTGGGAGCACGGATTCCTCCAGTTATTCGGAAGGATGGCATTCCAAGACCGGCAATTCGACCTTTCGCAATTCGACGGGACTTCTCTCCGCCAAAAAGAACGGGAAATTCGACAT
This sequence comes from Sabatieria punctata, assembly GCA_030248155.1. Lineage (NCBI taxonomy): Eukaryota > Metazoa > Nematoda > Chromadorea > Araeolaimida > Comesomatidae > Sabatieria > Sabatieria punctata. Next base: position 138,227 of record JASANB010003819.1, read on the forward strand.
AAAGAATGTCTGGTCACACAATTTTGCATCAGAAATCGATCTTGAATTGCAGCTTTCCTTCTTGTTTTAAGTCGATTAGCGAGCTCAGTTTCAGTTTTATATTCTGTCAAAAGCACAGTTTCAATGTGCAGTTGTACATACACTGACTTTTTTTGTAAATGTGTACAGTAAGTACTGTATGTACAATACAAACAATGTGTGCAGTGAATGTCTTTTGTATAGACGAATAAGAATAATGACAAGTTGGCCAGACCAGGATGGTGCATTTTGAGAATTTGAAACCAATAGAAAAACTAGGTAAAGCGTATTCTACTTACACTTGTAATCTCTGAAAAAAGGGTAGTTTGAATCCAAATCCATTTCAAATCAACAGAACATGAGCTACCGTATAAAAGACGCTCGAGGCCGGTCTTCGTGAAATTAAGAATAGCCGCGCTATTTTCCGCCGTAGCTTTTGTTCGGAGTAAAAAATTAACGACGAACATCGCGAACATAAAAAATGCAAACGGACAAGCAGAATAGGTATTTTAAGAAGGCGAAGTATTACCTTAGGAGTCCAATGAAGCTTAGCTGCTCCTATTACCTAACCACTCCTTTCTCTCTCCTACTCTGCACTGCTGCAGTGTGGTGCACTTTTTATCTAGGTAACTAAACTAGGTATACCTAGTATTACCTAGTTATTATTCAGGAAAAGTACCTACATAGATTTACTTTACCTAGTTGCTGGTTACTCTATTTTACCTAGTTTTACTTTACCTATGTAGTTTTAAATCCACATAACTAGCTACTTCTAGGTAAAACAAGTTTACCTAGTTTGACATTTTCAGTTTTACATGGCTTTTTCAGTTAGCAAACCTTCAAATTTCCGGCTTTCCCACAATTACAGTGGCCTAGAGAATGAATTTCTGACTTATTTGATCAATAAAATACAAATATTTACTTGAAATGTGTCAATTTTCGTAAATTTTTATTCCACTAACTTCATCGTTGTTCTATTGAAACAAAAATAATATTTTGACTTGATTTCGAGCGTTTTAGGTTTACCTAGTTTTTCTGGGCTTTACCTAGTATTATTTTACCTAGTTTCTTAGCTGAGAACTTTACCTAGTATTACTTTACCTAGTTTTTTACGTGACAACTTTACATAGTGTTACTTTACCTAGTTTTAAATCTTCAAAATGCACCACACTGCACTGCTGCCGCCGACCGAAGTGAAGAAACGAATAATAATAATAAAAAGAAGAGTTGTTAGCCAGCTTAGGTCCTTCGAAGTACAAAATGCCTTTTTTGACTGCGTGTATTATGCAAATCCAATAATTTGTTCCTCAACCAGCTCATTCCTCTGACTGAATCCGATAAAAAAATATTTTTAACTTTTTTTATTTCCCCCCTCCAACGTTGAGCGCTACGTAAGATCAGCGGCGTAGTTTACGTAGCATACAGTTGTCTTATTTTCCGCGTCGAGACAGTGAATTCTAGTTCAAATTGTGCAGTATGTCCCACCAGATGATCAAAGACAGAGTGACGTTCAGAGATTACAAGCTATGTATGCGCACATGGGCTGTACCTACTAGACAAACCTATAAACGCTCAATAGCAAGTCAAAAGAAGGTTTTTGCCTTCAATAGAACAGCGATGAAGTGGAGTTAAAATTCACGAATTTCTCACATTGAAAGAACATTTTATATTTTAGCAATCACAGATGTCAGAAATTCATTCTCTGGGCCACTCTAAATTTGGGAAACCAAGAAATTTGAAGCTGTTCTGAGTCTGACTGTGTAAAACTGAAAATACGAAACTTAGGTAAACTTGTTTTACAGAGAAATAGCTAGTTCTTAACTTCTATTCGTTTGAAACACAAATTAGTGTTTCGGAACCCCATTTAGAGCCAAATTACGGTTCTGTAGGCCTATTTTGGGCTTGTGAAACCCAAATTAGGGTTCCGGAACCCTATTTTTGGCCTCTGAAACAAAAATAAGGGTTCCGGACCCCATTAGAGCTTCTAAAACCGTAATTTGGGTTCCGAAACCCTGTTTAAGGTCTCTGAAATCCTAATTTGGAACCCTGTCTGCAGGTTTAGAAACCCAAAATAGGGTTTCAAAAAATCCCCCAGAATCCATCATGGGATAATTTTCTCCGAAAATCGGGCCTGGGGGAAATACGACCCTAGTCCCCAACTACATACACAAGTACATACAACTACAAGTACATAATTACTCTCAGAAACTGTCTCTTCCTTCTTTGGGAAAGAATTTGGACTGTCGAAAACACTTTTTCTCGATGAGGGTGATACACATCTGGAATTCCTTACCTAACGATATTGTAGAATCTAGAAATTTGACGATTTTCACGGAGAAACTAAAAAAAATAGATCTTTCAGGCTTCCTCCTATTTCAGTAAAGGGTGCACCGTTCTTTTTAGACATTGTGCACCTGTTGCCCACTAACACTCTTTCTGCGCTGTTTATTTACTAACATATTGTCTTGCTTGGGCGACAAATAAAGTTCAGTTCAGTTCAGTTACATGTATGGAGGGTCGGAAAAATCGTCTCGGAAAAACAGATCTGGGGGCTGGCCTAAGTCGGGTGGGCGGAGCAGATGCCTGGACCCTCTGTTACATGCAGGGATGGATATTTTTCCGAAAAAAACTCGGCCTGTGTTTTTCCAGTTTTCTTCCGGTTTTTTTCCTAAATCGCGAAAAAACTCCTGCTCAAGTTCGATGTACGGTTTTATGGTTCATAACGCTTTCTAGCGCCTTCCTGAGTCTTTTCACAACAGAAAGACACGCCTTACATAGATATAATTAATTACATAGATATAATTCACGAAACAGGCATGAAACAGTTCCCGACAGGCTTCATCATAAACGCTGTATGCAAATTTTCCTACAGCAGTTTGCCTTTTTGTTTTAGATTGCCAAATGTGCTATGTTCTGTTGTCTTTCTAACAGTTTTGAGTCAGTCTTGCCTATTACACGTCGCAAAAGGTGATTTTTTAAATGAAAAAGTACACGTACACAGTGGCGTATCCAGGATTTTGGAAAGGGGGGTGTAAAATGTTGAAAGTGCCTGGTTGGGCCGCTGCCCAACGAGGGTAAGAAAATTTAGCAAAATTAGCCTCCAAAAAACGCGTTTAAAACGCATTCCGAGCTTAAAATTAACAGAAATTACAAGTTTTAGTAGTTTATAATGGCCTGGTTGGCCTTCTGTCCGACCAGGGCGAGAAAATTTTGAAAATTTGGCCTTCAAAAACGCATTTAGAAGGCATTCTGAGCACAAAATAGACAGTTTTAGTACATAATTCATTGGTTTATTATATTTTTGACAGACTTTTTCTTCCTACCCCCACCGCAAAGGGGGGTGTACACACCCTACACCCCCTGGATACGCCACTGCATGTACATAAATTAGCTATTTTTGGCTCGACTTTTTTCCGCGATTTATGTTTTTTCCGAACCTTAGGAAAAAATCCGTTTTTTTGGAAAAAAAACACCGAAAAAAACTCACCTCACTTCCCTGGTTACATGTACATGCATGTGTAAGTAAGCCATAATTTTTTCTCTCTTTAGTGCTAAAATACGTAGCAGCTATAGGTCCTAGCAAATACTGTAGCAGGCAGTATAATATCTACCCCAGTCGGGCCTGTTACCTCTATAACCGTAGTACTGCAGTATAAATGGCCCATGAGGAACGATCTTGTGTTCATTCTGATACTTTTTCTCTTGCCAAACTGTGAAACTCGTGTACTTTCGTGTGTGCAACTGCATGCAGAGAGCAAACGCCGAAAGCTGAAGCGTACCTATTAACTACGGCGGCCGCACTTACGTAATAACAGTAATTAGGCAATTAAAACTGCAGTCTGCCAGGCACCTGTCGCTCAGCAATTATACTCTGCCCTGGAGAGTTCTTTTTCGATTAAAAGTCAGTAATCAAAGCAGACGGAGAAAGTCAGTCAAAAACAAGCTCTCAAAAGATGGAGCAAACAGATATCCTTGCCACAGCCATAACCGTCAGTGTGTTAGTGATAATGGGCTTTTATGGCACGGTCATCTTTGTCATCTACAAACGACGAGACACCAAGCTGAGTGGCACTTTCTTCAAGCTGTTCGCATCACTGGGGGTGGCTGATATGTTGATGATGTCCAGAACACCTCTCTTCAAAAGTCTGCCTCCGCTGCTGATTGGCTTCTGGCCCGAAACTCGTCCCTATGTCACCAGCATGGTGAGTGAGACCGAGGACCAGCCCTCTTTTCGTAGCTTCAAGGCTCAGGCTCATGATTATGCTTAGGCTTAGGTTCAGGCTTCCACAGATTTGGCCCAAAAACCGGAATTTACTCTCAGCTTTAGGTTGAGCGGACAGTTCCATTTGAAAGAGCGCGTAATGGCCGATCGATTGATTGGTCGCTGGCCAAAAATAAACCGCTGAGTTGGTTACTGTAACAGTTTAAAGTGAGCCAGTTCAGCTCACTGCCATTTTCTCCTGCATTTCAGTGTTTTGTGTTTGTATCTTGGCTTTTGCCTCAGATTCGTAACGGAAAGTGTATCCAACTAAGATTCATAGAAACCTCGACGAGCCTCCAGTGACCATAAATCAAGAGCTAAATGCTATACTTTAAAACGAGGCGCCAAGTGTAATCAGGTCTATAATTGGGTAAAGCTGTGCAAACTCATACTAGCCAATCGATCGAACAGGAGCGTTCCCAAGATGAGACAATGACCTAAACGATCCGTCTTCTCAAACTAAAGCTTCGGGTAAATTCAGGTTTCAGGGACAACCTGTACTGTGGTAGCCATACTGGTTCCTACCTGAACCAATTGAACAGTTAGTTTTCAGTTCTACATGACACTGAAAACGGTGTTTGGTTGGGGAGCTTACTACGCGCAGGCTATAGCGTTGGTGGTACTCAGTTTCAACCGCGTCACAAGCCTCTGGAAGATGTCTGAGAGCGAGCATGTAAGCCACTTACATACCTGATTAGGTTGGAACTTCAAATGTTATTCATTTTACAGACCTGGACCAAGGTAGGTACCAGACGCGGACTGGTGCTGCCTTGGGTGTGTGGAGCTGTGGTCTGTTTGCCGATGGCACATCCTTGTTGTCGCAGTGTGGTGAAAGAAAACATGACCATTGACGGCACTTTCGAGAACTTTGAGGCAGGTTCACTTTTCTGACTGACTGACTGACTGACTGACTGACTGACTGACTGACTGACTGACTGACTGACTGACTGACTGACTGACTGACTGACTGACTGACTGACTGACTGACTGACTGACTGACTGACTGACTGACTGACTGACTGACTGACTGACTGACTGACTGACTGACTGACTGACTGACTGACTGACTGACGGACTAACTAACTGACTGACTGACTGACTGACTGACTGACGGACTAACTAACTGACTGACTGACTGACTGACTGACTGACTGACTGACTGACTGACTGACTGACTGACTGACTGACTGACTGACTGACTGACTGACTGACTGACTGACTGACTGACTGACTGACTGACTGACTGACTGACTGACTGACTGACTGACTGACTGACTGACTGACTGACTGACTGACTGACTGACTGACTGACTGACTGACGGACTAACTAACTGAGTGACTGACTGACTGACTGACGGACTAACTAACTGACTGACTGACTGACTGACTAACTAACTGACTGACTGACTCACTGACTGACTGACTGACTGACTGACTGACTGACTGACTGACTGACTGACTGACTGACTGACTGACTGACTGACTGACTGACTGACTGACTGACTGACTGACTGACTGACTGACTGACTGACTGACTGACTGACTGACTGACTGACTGACTGACTGACTGACTGACTGACTGACTGACTGACTGACTGACTGACTGACTGACTGACTGACTGACTGACTGACTGACTGACTGACTGACGGACTAACTAACTGAGTGACTGACTGACTGACTGACGGACTAACTAACTGACTGACTGACTGACTGACTAACTAACTGACTGACTGACTGACTGACTGACTGACTGACTGACTGACTGACTGACTGACTGACTGACTGACTGACTGACTGACTGACTGACTGACTGACTGACTGACTGACTGACTGACTGACTGACTGACTGACTGACTGACTGACTGACTGACTGACTGACTGACTGACTGACTGACTGACTGACTGACTGACTGACTGACTGACTGACTGACTGACTGACTGACTGACTGACTGACTGACTGACTGACTGACTGACTGACAATGAACCGATGGACAGCCAGATGAACAGACAGATGGACAGATGGATGGACTGACAGACTGATGGACAGATGGACTGACGGACTCATGGACTGACTGATTGACAAACGGGTGGTGCTTTTTTGCAGGTTATGATGGCCTACTACAAGTTCAGCGCGTACAGCGAGACCTACGTGATTGCTCCAGTGCTGGTCATCTTTCATCTGCTCATGGTTTGGAAGGTCGGTTTACCGGTATACTGTACTGTTGGATACCGTAAAACCTCTGATAATAGCGCTGCTCTATAAATTTCATTCGTGGGCCCTAGTATTGGAGCGTGTGCTTTTATTAGAAGTTTTAAGCTAAGTGTCCCATCGCATCGTATGGTGAGCGTTGAGTTGACAGGCAGTGGAACATAGGAAGTCAGTGTCGCAGCTGGGCAGCCAAGCACTGAGTCGGTGGCGGATGGAGGGCAAGTTCGCATTGTTGGCAGCGGTGTTGTGCAGTCTGTATGTGGCCCTGGCTTTCAACTGGCAACTGGTCTGGATCTACGGCGACTTCATAAATCGCTTTCACAACGTTCTCGTGCTTGTTCTGCAGTTTGTCTTTGCCTGCGCCAACCCCTTCCTGCTCTTTGTTTTCTCCAAACATTTTCGCTCTGTCTTTTGGGAGGTGGTCACCTGTAAACCGGATGTTTAGGGGCTTCAGGCACTTGACGCCGTTTATGCTACCGACACCATATATGGTACCCTGTGGTTGTACGTACTATATATGGTACCAGACATGGGCTAGCATTTCGGCTGAAGGGGGGGGTAGAATTTTCAATTCCTGAGGGGGGCTGAGGGGGGTAGGAGCGCCTGAGGGGGAGTGGCCGATTTTTGGCTAAAATCACGGTTTTTTGGCTAATTTTTCATTAAAGCAAGCTAAAATATGCTATTCTGAGCTCATTCACACCTAATCCAGGCATACCTTTATCATAATTTTTAACGTTAAATCAACGTTTTTAACTGATTTTACGCTAAACCGGCTACTTTTTAAACTTGTTTTACATGTTGGTTAAGGAATCGTTTGTGCATTTTTCTACGAAATTCAAAAATTGTTTGCTTAGAGTAAGATAGTGAGCAGGTAGTGAAAGGGTAAGGTACAGCCTTACATGTAACATGTCATCCGCCGAAGGGGAGGCGGGTTGGGGCAGGTCTGGCGCCGGCCGGGGGGGGGGGGGTCTGAGCCAAAATTCTAGGAAGGGAATTTGGGCACTAAAAAACCGCGATCTTTCGGCTAAAAATCGTCAAAAATCGCTAGTTTGGGTTCAATACAGCTAAAAAGTGCTGTTTTACAGGTGATTTTAGCAACTTTTGTGTCTGAAATAGGGGGGGTCTGGCCTAAGTCAGGTAGGGGCAGACACCCAGATCCCCTGTTACATGTATGGGTACAGCAAGAAATTTAAGCCTAAAGTAAGATTAGGGTGCTCAGTGGAGAGGGGAGGTTGATGAACTAGCCAAACTGTGGAGGAGGGGCGGTAACAAAGTACTAAAATCGCTCAAAATCGCTAAAAAGCTTGAGTTTTAGGCGAAAACTTGCTCAAACCGCTCATTTGAGCCAAAATACTTGTACAGGTGATGATTGTTGTTTGTTTAATAGTCAAGTTTAACAAATTCTATTGTCTGTAATTGTAAGATATTGGCCGATAAACGACTCCCTTTCAATCTTTTCTCGCGCTGTTGTTGTATTTTATGTTATGTTGTAGTTGTTGGTGGTGTTGTACTGCATAAGCCTGGGGAAAAGCAAATCCCGTGGCCTGAATTCTCTTACATACTGTACTGGTGTGAATTTGACTTTACTAGCTAAGGACTCCACCCCAAATTTTAACTCACACAATCAGATATCACATCAGTTGGTTATCTAATGAGATGTTGCCTATCAGTTTGGCACTTAACGCCGGTTATGGTACCGACACCATATATGGTACCCCTACTCATGGTTCATTTGTTCGTTTGCGTTCATTCAGTTCTTTGTTCTTTTGTTCGTGCGTTTCTTCGTTCTTTTGTCTATACACATCCCTCCACTTGCACAGACGAGGTGCACCGGCGGCTCCAGTTCTTTTTCACCAGTGCTCAGTGAAATGTTTACATGTACAGTCACATCACCTTACAACATGATGACTCATAATCACAAGAATATATCTATAATAAAATACTTCTTAGCTACCTATCATGTTGAGAGCCTAAAAATCAGAACTTCACAGTTCCACTGCCGCGTCTCACTTTGTATCTGGGTCTGACCGCGAACTGCGCTTCACTCGAGCCATCCGGACAGGCCAGCACTATGCGGCCATTGGCTAGGTTCTTGAAGAAGTTCACTGCAACTTGCCGATAGGTCTTCAGCACGAACAGCGAAGTGACCGCATCGAATCCTGGGTTGCTCCACATGCACATATGGGACAGAGTAGCTAACCACCAGTTATGGTAGTCAGTGGTTGCGTTGATCAGGGCATACAGCACCACTGGCGAGTTGCACACCATTGCTAGACTCACCTGAAACTACTTGTTGGTTATTTTTGTTTAGGTGAAGCCGTGGTTTAACCCAGATATAGAAAGAACAAAATGTTTTAGCTATCTTTACTTCTAAGATACCTGGGCTTGGTTCTCTCCCTTATGAAATTCGTCTAATAGCTACGGGCTTACAGTATTTGGACATCAGGAGAATACAAGCCGATCTTGTATTTGTCTATAAACTGCTTCATGGCATAGTTGATATGTCATACGAAGAGTTTTTCTCTATAGCCCCCCAAACTTTAACTCGTAGCCACTCTTTACAACTATCTGTTCAACGAGCACGGTCTAACACAAGACATTTTTCTTTTGCTTCTAGAGTTGTCCCGATATGGAACAGTTTACCTGATAATGTGGTCCATTCCCGATCCGTTAAAATCTTTAAAGAGGCAGTCAGTCGCTTAGATCTTTGGTCTTTTACTAATAGATAGGCTGGGTTATAAAATAGCTATTATACGGCTAACTCAATGCCTTTTCCTTGACTCATATCGCTCTTATCGTCACTTTGTACTTCTATGCTACTGTACATGTGTATGTCTGGGAATAAACTTACTTACTTAAACTTACTTACTTACTTATACATAGGGTAACCCATAAAACAGTCAGGCACTTAACGCCGTTTATGGTACCAACACCATTATACGGTACCGGTACCTATGTAGGGTAGTGGTAGGTACCATACCACATGGTACCGTCACCATCATATATGGTACCCCCACGTTCGAGGCCTGTGGTGGTTGGTACCATATACGGTACGACTCTGTTCAGATTTCGTACCATATATGGTAGTAGTATCATATATGGTAGCGGCACCATATACGAATGGTACCCCTACCCATGGCCATGGGTGCCGATACCATGTATGGTGACGGTACCATATATGGTACCACCACAGTCGCCGAACATGGTGGTGCCATATATGGTACCACTACCCTAGGTGCCACATACAGTATGATGGTGGTACCATAAACGGCGTTAAGTGCCTGACTGTATTTGGTCAAATTTTCCAGAAATGGCAGCTTAAGGAAATGTTGTCATTTTGACACAGTCCACTCCAAAATTTGAGTTTTCAAAAACTTAGGAATCATTTACATACCTGAATCCACAGCGCCTTGACAATGCCTTTATTGGTGTTGAGTTTCTTAGCCTGAATATGGCTCAACACCTCCTTCTCATGCTGGTTCAGTCTCTTATTAACCTTATAAGTGCAATAGAATGACCCAGCTAACATAAACAATGCCGAACCCCCTTGTCCATAAGTGGTAATCAGTGACAGAACTGTAGTACTTCTTACAATCGAGCACCACACTGGGGCGTCAGGCATGGGTGCCTGAGCATCAAAAAGAAACGGTAGCAAGAAAAGAACCGCAACTAAGTGAGTGCTGACTATAATCAAAAGAATTCCACGTTTGCTGAACAGACTGTTGTACGCATTGGCTGACATGCATATGCTGACATACCGATTGAATGCAATGCATGCACAGGCATACACCATCGCAGCTGAGTAGTACTGAAGCAGGAACGTGATCAGATCACACAAAGAGGAATTGTACATGCGAGGCGGGCCTAGAAAGATGAAAGGATGCAGAAGAAATACTGTGAGACTGAGCAACAGATCGCAGACTGCTAGATTACACACGAAGTACTTGTAGTTTCTGTCGACTAGGTTCTTGCGCAGCGATATCACTATGATTAGAAGGTTTAGGGGAATGGCCGGTAGCGGAATTAGTTGACTTCCAGTTAGGAGCACAATGGCTTGGTAAGGCTTTTGTGTGAAGCTTATGTTAGACATGTAACTGAGCGGACTGAATCAACTGCTGTTATAATTGCGCAAACATAGTCCTAAAGGAAACTGTAAATCTGTTAATCAAGCATCAATATTGCATCTTTGAAGGGCTTTCTTTGAGCAGTGTCATTCAGCGTGTGCGTCACTTAAAGTCTCAATAAGTGCACGTAAAGTTACATATTACATGAATGAAGTTTATTACTTTCCTCCCAGTCTATTCTCTGAGAGGATTCAGGGTTCAGGAACGCAAATCACGAAGCATCAAGTATAGTTTGTCAGCGGAAACGCGAAATGCTTTTCAAGCGAATTTTAAGCAAACAATTAGTGATTTCTGAGTCAGTTTTTAGTACTGTGCAACTACTATAATAGTACTTGTATTTTTGGGTCGGGGCGGGGGTGAAGGGGTTCGATTTTCCGTCAATTTACATTCTTCTTCGTATATGTTTTTGCTTGGTTTTACCCATTTTAGTTGCCAAAACTGCCAATTTAGGCCCTATAGACACACAATCTTTAAACCAACAATAAAGACAATGGACTTACGTATAAACAGGGATGTGAGGTGTGTTTTTTCCGGCGTTTTTTTCCGTTTTTTTTCGAAAACAAAACCGGTTTTTATCCTAAGGGTCGGAAAAAAACATAAATCACGGAAAAAACTCAAGCTAAAAATAGCTAATTTATGTCATTTTTCAGTTAAAAAATAGACTTTTGAGATGTTTAATAGGCTACACTGACTCAAAACTGTTAGAAAAACGACAGAAAATACCAAATTTGGCAATATAAAGCAAAAAGGCAAACTGTTGTACGAAAATTTGCATATAGTGTTTTTTATGGAGCCTGTCAGGGACTGTTTCATGCCTGTTTCGTGATTTATATCTATGTAAGATGTGCATTTGTGTTTTGAAAAGACTCAGGAAGTCGCTAGCAAGCGTTAGGAGTCATAAAACCAGGCTAGGATACTCAGAACTTGAGCAGGAGTTTTTTCCGCGATTTTGGAAAAAAACCGGAAAAAAACGAAAAAAACTGGAAAAAATACAGGCCGAGGTTTTTTCGGAAAATATCCGTCCCTGCTTATAAACGGAAAACTAGCCTAAAATATACATACCTGGCCTATATGGCGCTTTAATATATTTAGAGTTTGATCTTTTACTCCGAGAGAGCTGCCAACGATAATATTTATGCTCCAAAACATAAATTAAAGTAACTCTGGCCCACAAACTTGTTTCTCAGGACAGCACGCCATAATTTAGCGTAACAATGACGCCAACAGTAGTCGACGAAAACGTTTATGGGTATGTTGGTTTCGTATTGAGACGCAAATTGCAGGTTTAATTTTTAGTTTTATATTCTATTATTAAAGAGTTGCGCCACATCCAGTAGTAGATACGTAGAAATGACAAATTTCTTCACACCACAAAGTTTGACAAACGGTTGAGTCAGCTCTATTTTGTTTCATTCACAACTCGTTGGCGACCTGTCACGTTTCGGAGAACTATTAAAACCCGCTAGTTAAGACTTTTAGTCTAAATCGCCCCCCAAGATGCGGTCTTCAAAAAGAACCCCAGCCTCTACGTCTTCGCCCACTTTGACTCTGAGTTCGGTTGATCTCTTCCCCTGTCCTTACTACTGCCATGACGTTGCATTCAATGTTGTGCCTAGCTCAAATTTCTAAAACTCGGTAAGTATTCAGTAAGTAAATCCAGATTTTTTGGAATTCGGTAAGTACGAGTAAGTACTGGGTTTTTCAAAGAAAACCCGGTAAGTACTCAGTAAACAATTCAGTAAACTCGGTAAAACCTTCAACGTTCCAGAAGTATGTTAGAATTTTTCTGAAAATCTTTCCTGATATAGCTTTTAGCTACTGAAATTTTTAATCGTGTTTTGCGTCATTTTACATTATTTATTTTACTAATGAGCATGGTTGGAACGCCTTACAACATGCACACAATACACAGTAAGTAGTGACCAGAAGCTCTGGTATCTAGCTTTAGATGAAAAGCCTGGAAAATTGGTAAGTGAAAATTTGTTCTAATTTTCATCATTTCCCCACAGTTCAGACCGATGAAAAAATGTCAATCAAAGTATAGCTAATAGTAGTAGATATAGTTCCTAATCCTAACCTAAATACCGAGTCTTTGCATCTGATTATAGCAATTCTACCGCGCAAACAAAGTTATGGTTATACAAGCCGTGAAAATCGCAAAAAATTGCAAAACTAAGTGCTTTTTGTTGAGAGTAGATAGATAAATGAAGGAAAACCTATATTATTTACTACACACATGCGATGAGCTACCTATTGCAGAAGGTTTTACTCAGTAAACAACTCAGTAAATTACCGAGTACTGAGTTTACCGAATTATTTTTCTAATTGAGTAATTCAAAATTGAAACTCGGTATTCAGTAAGTAAAATTAAGAAAAATTTTTACCGGTAAGTAAAAGTACTTACTGTAATTCAAAATAACTAAGTACCGAGTAACTTTTACTCAGTAAATTTACCGGGAACAACACTGGTTGCATTTAGTGCTTTTGTTGTTACTATTGACTTCGTTAGTTCTTCCAGCTCCAGTTCCGTTCGAGATTCAGTTTGTAAGTGTTCGATTATTTTCTATTTGAATTATTTTTCAAATGTAACAAGTCCGGGCCATGTTGGCAGCTAACAACAAGTATGCTATCATAAAATAAGCTTTTAAAGTCACCTATTATGTACAGTATGTACGTATGTATGTATTACTGTTGGTAAGTCAGACTTAGACTTGGACTTGAAAGTAAGTCATTGACTTGAAATTGAATGACTTATTTGGTCAAAAAGCCATACTACGTACCTATGTATTTCGGAGTTCAGGTTTCCAGAGAAACCCGATTTCCTTGCAAAAGGAATTTATGAGCACTCACCAGTCTTTCAAGAATTTATTTATCTTTCATTTAAAGTAGGATTCATTCAAATCGGTTGAGATTTGCGGTTGCTACAGCAAAAACTCTGCTGGGTTGTTTTTTTTGACACACCCTGTATATTGAATAACAGCATCAATAGTCATACATACTGTACGTACAATACAAGGCAGTTTCGCGGATTGCCCCCTAGCTAAAGAGGCCAACACCCTCACCCCCGAGACAGGTACCCGTCCCCGTCGCTGACCCCAAGAACACACGTTTTTATCTGGCAAGTAAGTTTTACAGCAAATTTTTATAATTTTTTAGAATTTCAGAGACTAAAATCGCTTAAATCGCCTGTAAAACTACAGTTTTAGCTGTTGTATTTGAGCCAAAATTTAGCGATTTTCAGTCGAAAATTGAGATTCCTGATATTTTTGAGCGAGAGGAGGTGAGAGAGAAAGAGAACTTTTTAGCTACGAAGCTAACCGCCAAACGCAGTACTTGTACTCTCATATTCTTACGGGCACAATTGTTTTTAGGCTTTAACCAAGCAATTTCTGGCAACATTTGCCAATGACACCGACTCAGACTCAAGTCTCGAACCGATTTCTCCAGTTATTAGATTGGATGGCATTCCAAGACCGGCAATTCGACCGTTCGACATTCTAAGAGACTTCGTTCCGTCAACAACCACCAGAAGTTCGAGATAAAGAGTGATCTTGAACCACAAGTTTCTCCGATTTATCGATCTCACATCCAGTTTTATTATGACTCAAAAGTACAGTTGTAGTATAAACAATGCGTACACTAAGCTTGCAAGAAACGAAACCACGCCACGCTACGCCACGCTAGCAGAGAAAGCGCCATCTCACTTCAGTTCCTTTACAACAGGCAGACTTTTCTGATCATAGTAAGCATAAACGGGAGTAAAATGTCGATCGCCGAATTGACCCTCTCTGTGGTCTTCGTCATCCTCCAGACTGGCCTGGCCCAGCGCAGATTCCATATAAGTCTGAATTGGACGACCATAGGGTGGCGGAAGCGGTGGCGGAGTTTCTTCATCTTCGTCGTCGCCCTCCTTGATCGACGGCAGTCGTTCGCTGGAGGGCGTGTCTGATTTGACTGGCACCGTGCCAACAATGAGTGGTATTTCGAAGCGCATATAGCTGCCGATATCGATTTTTAGTCCGTAGTGAATGTCAATTATTTCGCAGCCGGTCATTGATGGCGGCAGTGCTGGCATTTGGAAGCGAAAGTCGGGAAGCGAAAATTCGCCACTTGGCTCTAAAAAACATTTAAAATGTGACTTCTCCTTAAATAGAAGTGCGTATTCTTACGGATGTCTAAAGTTCTGTCAGCCCGGTACACCTCCTGACTGGTATCATATTGACCTTTGAACCCGGCGAAGGTGGTGTCCCCGAAGTAGGTGACATATTGTTTCAGTCGCAGAATCATGGCATCGATGTATTTTCGCGAATTGTTGATTATTTCAATCGAAACTGGCACCACTTCGCCTGGCACGTAGCCCCTAAACGTTTTTCTACTCAGGAGCGTCATTTCTTAATTAGTGCTTCCGACGCTCAAGCCCCTGCTCAGTCTTCTATTGCTTTTTCAGTCCCAATAAGTTCAAACAGAGCAGTAGAGCGTCGAATCTAAAAACATAGATTCGACGCTCCTAAGCTCCTTACCGCTTGTAGAGGTTTATAGTGACCTGAACGAGGCCCCGACTAGTGAAACAGCACAGAATGTCTTGGTTTTCCCTCATGTTAACCGGCTCAACAGCTGTAGGAATGGTGTTGAGGTCTTCAACTGCAATGACCGAAAACGCCCTTTTGCAGCTGAGGTCAAAGTGCAGTGCCGACCGTTTGAGAGTGGCGATGCACATGTATCGCACGTGACCATTGGCGCTTTCGAATGACGAGGGAAGGTTGTTGGGTAACCAGTAGCTGAAGGGTATTTCATGGTTGCCCTCAGACAAAATTCCGCCAGGGAAGTCTTCTAGATAGTCCAGCTCTGGACAGTGGTCGAAGTAGGTCTCCTCGCCTAGGTACTGCGTGGAACTTTTGCCTAAAATTGATTCGACGCTCTTAATTGAATTCACGCTAACGCACTATAAAGCTAGAGTTAAGTCAAAGTACAATTACGTTTAAGTTTAGGCAAAAGTTTTTAAGAGTCGGTCCACGAAAAAATCAAACATTAGTCTGTACAGCTGATTTTTCAAAATCACCGCACAGATGTGAAACTTTCAGCGATTGAAGACCATAAAAAGAAATGAAAAAGTTTGCCATCCGATTTTCTCTAGCTGCATTTGAACCCAAGGTATGGACCCTCGAAAATCGGGATTTTGGCACTCTCCAGTGGCACCACCCTAATTTTGAACGGCTGCGGTTCACTAGTCTGTGGACGAAATGTTATCAGTTATGGCTCGTTAGAAAGACCATTTTAAGTAGTTTCTAGGGATCCTACTAGTTTTTCAAAAGATTGGATTGATCTTGTGCAATTCGCCGTAAACTTTAAAAGGCCATATCTTAAAATGGAACATGGTATCTCAAAAAGTGACTATCATATTCGGAATCTCCGTTCTTTTGTGCGTCTAACGGTATCAACCATATTTATATAGAGTTGCAATCTGACAGTCAAACGATCAGTTGAAAGTAGGGTGGTCGAACACTCAAAAATCCGGTTTTTTTGCGCTTTTCGGTCACCGACCAAACTTTGAACGGCTGCCATTCACTAGTCTGTTGACGAAATGTTATCAGTTATGGCTCGTTTGAAAGGCCATTTCAAGTAGTGTCATATATGATAGTCACCTTTTGAGATGCAATGTTCAATTTTAAGATATGGCCTGTTAAATTTTACGGCGAATTGCACAAGATCAGACCATTTTTTTAAAAATCGGACAGAAGCGCTTGAAACTACTTGAAATATTCTTTCTAAGGAGCCATAACTGATAACATTTGGTCAACAGACTAGTGAACGGCAGCCGTTCAAAGTTTGGTGGGTGACCGAAAAGCGCAAAAAGCCGGATTTTTGAGTGTCCGACCACCCTACCTGCAACTGATCGTTTGACTGTCCGATTGCAACTCCATATAAACTTGGTTGGCACCGTTAGACGCACAAAAGAACGGAGATTCCGAATATGATAGTCGCTTTTTGAGCTACCATGTTCAAGTTTGAGATATGGCCTGTTAAAGTTTAGGGCCGATTGCACAAGATCAGACCAATTTTTTAAAAATCTGACAGAAGCGGTTGAAACTACTTGAAATGGTCTTTCTAACGAACCATAACTGATAACATTTGGTCAACAGACTAGTGAACGGCAGCCGTTCAAAGTTTGGTGGGTGACCGAAAAGCGCAAAAAACCGGATTTTTGAAACGGTCTGACCACCATACTTTCTTCAACTGATCGTTGACTGTCAGATTGCAACATATAAATATGGTTGGTACCGTTATACATGTACGCACAAAAGAAGGGAGATTCCGAATATGATAGTCACTTTTTAGGATACCATGGTCAAGTTTCAGATATGGCCTGTTAAAGTTTAGGGCCGATTGCACCAGATCAATCCAATCTTTTGAAAAACTGGCAGGATCACTAGAAACTACTTGAAATGGCCTTTCTAACGAACCATAACGGATAACATTTGGTCAACAGACTAGTGAACGGCAGCCGTTCAAAGTTTGGTGGGTGACCGAAAAGCGCAAAAAACCGGATTTTTGAAACGGTCTGACCACCATACTTTCTTCAACTGATCGTTGACTGTCAGATTGCAACATATAAATATGGTTGGTACCGTTATACATGTACGCACAAAAGAAGGGAGATTCCGAATATGATAGTCACTTTTTAGGATACCATGGTCAAGTTTCAGATATGGCCTGTTAAAGTTTAGGGCCGATTGCACCAGATCAATCCAATCTTTTGAAAAACTGGCAGGATCACTAGAAACTACTTGAAATGGCCTTTCTAACGAACCATAACGGATAACATTTGGTCAACAGACTAGTGAACGGCAGCCGTTCAAAGTTTGGTGGGTGACCGAAAAGCGCAAAAAACCGGATTTTTGAAAGTGTCCGACCACCCTACTTTCAACTGATCGTTTGATTGTCAGATTGCAACTCCATATAAACATGGTTGGTACCGTTCGACGCACAAAAGAACGAAGATTCCGAATATGATAGTTACTTTTTGAGATACCATGTTCAATTTTAAGATATGACCTGTTAAAGTTTACGGCGAATTGCACAAGATCAGACCAATTTTTTAAAAACCTGACAGAAGTGCTTGAAACTACTTGAAATGGTCTTTCTAAGGAGCCATAACTGATAACATTTGGTCAACAGACTAGTGAACGGCAGCCGTTCAAAGTTTGGTGGGTGACCGAAAAGCGGCGCAAAAAACCGGATTTTTGAAACGGTCCGACCACCATACTTTCTTCAACTGATCGTTGACTGTCAGATTGCAACATATAAATATGGTTGGTACCGTTATACATGTACGCACAAAAGAAGGGAGATTCCGAATATGATAGTCACTTTTTAGGATACCATGGTCAAGTTTCAGATATGGCCTGTTAAAGTTTAGGGCCGATTGCACCAGATCAATCCAATCTTTTGAAAAACTGGCAGGATCACTAGAAACTACTTGAAATGGCCTTTCTAACGAACCATAACGGATAACATTTGGTCAACAGACTAGTGAACGGCAGCCGTTCAAAGTTTGGTGGGTGACCGAAAAGCACAAAAAACCGGATTTTTGAAAGTGTCCGACCACCCTACTTTCAACTGATCGTTTGATTGTCAGATTGCAACTCCATATAAACATGGTTGGTACCGTTCGACGCACAAAAGAACGAAGATTCCGAATATGATAGTTACTTTTTGAGATACCATGTTCAATTTTAAGATATGACCTGTTAAAGTTTACGGCGAATTGCACAAGATCAGACCAATTTTTTAAAAACCTGACAGAAGTGCTTGAAACTACTTGAAATGGTCTTTCTAAGGAGCCATAACTGATAACATTTGGTCAACAGACTAGTGAACGGCAGCCGTTCAAAGTTTGGTGGGTGACCGAAAAGCGCAAAAAGCCGGATTTTTGAGTGTCCGACCACCCTACCTGCAACTGATCGTTTGACTGTCCGATTGCAACTCCATATAAACTTGGTTGGCACCGTTAGACGCACAAAAGAACGGAGATTCCGAATATGATAGTCGCTTTTTGAGCTACCATGTTCAAGTTTGAGATATGGCCTGTTAAAGTTTAGGGCCGATTGCACAAGATCAGACCAATTTTTTAAAAATCTGACAGAAGCGGTTGAAACTACTTGAAATGGTCTTTCTAACGAACCATAACTGATAACATTTGGTCAACAGACTAGTGAACGGCAGCCGTTCAAAGTTTGGTGGGTGACCGAAAAGCGCAAAAAACCGGATTTTTGAAACGGTCCGACCACCATACTTTCTTCAACTGATCGTTGACTGTCAGATTGCAACATATAAATATGGTTGGTACCGTTATACATGTACGCACAAAAGAAGGGAGATTCCGAATATGATAGTCACTTTTTAGGATACCATGGTCAAGTTTCAGATATGGCCTGTTAAAGTTTAGGGCCGATTGCACCAGATCAATCCAATCTTTTGAAAAACTGGCAGGATCACTAGAAACTACTTGAAATGGCCTTTCTAACGAACCATAACGGATAACATTTGGTCAACAGACTAGTGAACGGCAGCCGTTCAAAGTTTGGTGGGTGACCGAAAAGCGCAAAAAACCGGATTTTTGAAACGGTCCGACCACCATACTTTCTTCAACTGATCGTTGACTGTCAGATTGCAACATATAAATATGGTTGGTACCGTTATACATGTACGCACAAAAGAAGGGAGATTCCGAATATGATAGTCACTTTTTAGGATACCATGGTCAAGTTTCAGATATGGCCTGTTAAAGTTTAGGGCCGATTGCACCAGATCAATCCAATCTTTTGAAAAACTGGCAGGATCACTAGAAACTACTTGAAATGGCCTTTCTAACGAACCATAACGGATAACATTTGGTCAACAGACTAGTGAACGGCAGCCGTTCAAAGTTTGGTGGGTGACCGAAAAGCGCAAAAAACCGGATTTTTGAAAGTGTCCGACCACCCTACTTTCAACTGATCGTTTGATTGTCAGATTGCAACTCCATATAAACATGGTTGGTACCGTTCGACGCACAAAAGAACGAAGATTCCGAATATGATAGTTACTTTTTGAGATACCATGTTCAATTTTAAGATATGACCTGTTAAAGTTTACGGCGAATTGCACAAGATCAGACCAATTTTTTAAAAACCTGACAGAAGTGCTTGAAACTACTTGAAATGGTCTTTCTAAGGAGCCATAACTGATAACATTTGGTCAACAGACTAGTGAACGGCAGCCGTTCAAAGTTTGGTGGGTGACCGAAAAGCGCAAAAAGCCGGATTTTTGAGTGTCCGACCACCCTACCTGCAACTGATCGTTTGACTGTCCGATTGCAACTCCATATAAACTTGGTTGGCACCGTTAGACGCACAAAAGAACGGAGATTCCGAATATGATAGTCGCTTTTTGAGCTACCATGTTCAAGTTTGAGATATGGCCTGTTAAAGTTTAGGGCCGATTGCACAAGATCAGACCAATTTTTTAAAAATCTGACAGAAGCGGTTGAAACTACTTGAAATGGTCTTTCTAACGAACCATAACTGATAACATTTGGTCAACAGACTAGTGAACGGCAGCCGTTCAAAGTTTGGTGGGTGACCGAAAAGCGCAAAAAACCGGATTTTTGAAACGGTCCGACCACCATACTTTCTTCAACTGATCGTTGACTGTCAGATTGCAACATATAAATATGGTTGGTACCGTTATACATGTACGCACAAAAGAAGGGAGATTCCGAATATGATAGTCACTTTTTAGGATACCATGGTCAAGTTTCAGATATGGCCTGTTAAAGTTTAGGGCCGATTGCACCAGATCAATCCAATCTTTTGAAAAACTGGCAGGATCACTAGAAACTACTTGAAATGGCCTTTCTAACGAACCATAACGGATAACATTTGGTCAACAGACTAGTGAACGGCAGCCGTTCAAAGTTTGGTGGGTGACCGAAAAGCGCAAAAAACCGGATTTTTGAAACGGTCCGACCACCATACTTTCTTCAACTGATCGTTGACTGTCAGATTGCAACATATAAATATGGTTGGTACCGTTATACATGTACGCACAAAAGAAGGGAGATTCCGAATATGATAGTCACTTTTTAGGATACCATGGTCAAGTTTCAGATATGGCCTGTTAAAGTTTAGGGCCGATTGCACCAGATCAATCCAATCTTTTAAAAAACTGGCAGGATCACTAGAAACTACTTGAAATGGCCTTTCTAACGAACCATAACGGATAACATTTGGTCAACAGACTAGTGAACGGCAGCCGTTCAAAGTTTGGTGGGTGACCGAAAAGCGCAAAAAACCGGATTTTTGAAACGGTCCGACCACCATACTTTCTTCAACTGATCGTTGACTGTCAGATTGCAACATATAAATATGGTTGGTACCGTTATACATGTACGCACAAAAGAAGGGAGATTCCGAATATGATAGTCACTTTTTAGGATACCATGGTCAAGTTTCAGATATGGCCTGTTAAAGTTTACGGCGAATTGCACAAGATCAGACCATTTTTTTAAAAATCGGACAGAAGCGCTTGAAACTACTTGAAATGGTCTTTCTAACGAACCATAACTGATAAAATTTGGTCCACAGACTAGTAAACTGCAGCCGTTCAAAGTTAGGGTGGTGCCACTGGAGAGTGCTAAAATCCCGATTTTCGAGGGTCCATACCTTGGGTTCAAACGCAGCTAGAGAAAATCGGATGGCAAACTTTTTCATTTCTTTTTAAGCTCTACAATCGCTGAAAGTTTCACATCTGTGCGGTGATTTTAAAAAATGAGCTGTACAGAGCTCTTCACGTCAATGTTCGATTTTTTCGTGGACCGACTCTTAATCAACAAAAAACGCCTGGAACGTCTTAAAAAACTAAAAACACAAACGACGCTCCTAGTAAGAATCGACGCTCCTCAAAAACCAAACTCACCATGATGCGTCGACCATTGCGTCTGCGCCTTTCCCCTGACTCTCAGGTTGATTCCGGTTAGACTGAGAGGTTCAGAGATGGCAATAAAGATGTTTCCGGTCAACTCCTCGCCGGCTTTGAAAACATTCTGCCGTCCCTCGAAGATTATATCGAAATGGTCGACTTTGACCATTTTCACGTAGAGACTTCTACGGAACGAAAAAGGCCGGTCTCTGCCGCTGCCGCCACTCTGTTTTTGGGTGTTTTGATTTTCGTCCACCGTTATCGCAGACATGCCTGTGCTACTTTTGGACTGAATCATAGTTGGATTCTCAGCTATAAATCCCGTTAATTATCGGTAGATGGCACTTTACCCCCAACTTACAAGCTTTCGGTTTTGAGGCCTTTTAAAATGACCTATAGGAGGAAGGAAAGTGAACAAATGGCCAAGTGTGGTAAACACGTTTATAGCGTGAATTTATGAGCTAAAGCTTACTCGTTTATGAGCTGCTACATATAATATCTGAAAGGTTTCATTAGCGCTACTCAAAGATAATAAAATCGGTGTGGCAATGAGAAGGTAACCTACATACATTGTAGTCGCAGGCAAGATTTATAAAATTTTGAACTGTTCTGCAAATCAATTTTAAAATTGTTATAAATCTACACTGGCTGATAAAAAATGTCGGTAGGGGTGTTTTTTAAACAATAACGGTTATGGTAATTTTTTGCTAAAAAACTAAGAATTGAAAACATTTTTGTTTGATTGCATGTACGTTTAAAAGCACAAACTGAAATTTTCGTTATATAACACTCACTGGCAAACGCTACTAAATAGAAGTTTTCCCGTCGAACACACCTATTTATAAATCATAACAAAATTCCCTTCAAAATCAAGACTAACTACCAAAATAACTAAAAAACAGCTCTCTAAGCCATAAAACGTCAGCGAAAAAGCGCAAAACAACTTTCGGTTGCTTGCAATCACTTATAAACAGTGAAGAGTGGTCTCTAGTGACTCACTAATCCTGCTAAATCAATTTAACTCCCTTTCCAAACAATTTCAAATCCCTAACCTAATCCGATCGTTCATCTCTGACCGGCACCAAACTAATTTACATATGACACTTCGCTTCCGGGCCTCTCCATCAATTCTAAACAAAATCGGCGACAGTGACAGAGTCCGACCCAAAAGCAGCTTTTCGGTCGAGCTATAAAAGGAGATTGTTACAGAGTTTAGCACCTTTAGGGCCGATTTAAACTTCTACCAGCCAGGTGGCACTGACAGTTTCTAAATGACTACCAACTTAGGAAGCTAGCTAGACTTGGGCAGATTGGGGAAGTGCTACCGGGTTGGGTTGATACTAACCGACTGGCATTTTGCCAGTCTACTGCCTTGTTGGTAGGGATGGGCACGTAAATTAATTTTCGTAACGCGTAACGTAAATTAAGCGCCGATTTTTAATTTACGTTACGTTTAACAATTACAGTAATTAAAAAAATCCGGATACGGAAATTAAACGAATACGAAAATTAAAATTTAGCAATACGTAAATTAATTTCCGTACATGAATTAATTTATGTTCCTAGCGCAAAACAGATTTTTCTGTTGAATCCTGAGCCCCCCGCATTGTTTTGTTGTATTATAGACATATTTTTGGTTACTACTGAATCTCAAATGCGACTTTTAAGGCTAATTTTTCGAAACTTTTTCGCAACGAAGCCGAATCCTACTCTTCGAACTGCTAAACCGGTTGATTTCGGTCACTTTTACGGTCGGAATATCCTTCCTTTAGATACGTTTTTGAAGGCTTGAATTTGTCAATATGTTATCTCAATCTTGCTGTATAAGAAAATAAGCAGAAAAGCCAGGCAACTATAAATTCATGTGTAGGTGTTGCACTACTGTTGGAAAGTTCGGGGTTGAAAAATAGGTTCAGGTTCAAGTCAAAGCCAACATCGAAATTTCAGGCTCAAGTCCATCTTATAAAAAACCTGGACAATAGGTTCAGGTTCAAGTCGACTGATATCTCCAAAAACTGCAGAAATTTTGCGCTGCTTGCAACTTTTCTGAACTACGTATAAGCCTTTCTATTGGCAGTGAAAAAAATAGATCAGACTTTACAGGGCAGTGTACTTTCGTTTCCTGTCATTTTCAGTTTGAAAATAGGTATAAAAACATGAAATCTTTAAAATTTTGTGCAATCCAACCAACCGAAAATTTTGTATAGTTTGCCTAAAAATTGCACTCGAAATTTGAACCTATTGAGAAAGTCCAATAAAACGGAACAGATTCAACTATGGCTGAAATAAAATAGGTTCAGGTTCAGGTTCAAGTCCACAAATTTCAGGTTAAAACCTATTAATAGATCCAGGTTCAGTCGGACTTGCCAACAGTATGTTGTACATTTAAAATGCATTCAGAGAAGTGAAATTACATAGTTTTCTTCACTACTAATCTTATACGTAAGTATTGGGGCCGTCCATAAACGACGTCGTCCCAGAAGGGGGGAGGGGTGTCGGCTGAAATGTGACGATAGGCGACGCACCAGGAGGGGGAGGGCGTTAGCAAAAAACGATGTCGCTTTTTTCGGAATTTTAGGATACTTGGATTGCATCATTTTCGATTTATGCACATTCTGTCAAAGGTTTCTACATACAGAAAAGCTTCCCAGAGTGGTTGTAGGGATTTATTCAATTGATTGCGCAGTATGGTAACAAGAAAACGTTACATTACTGTATGTACTGCCCTTTTATCGGGGCGGGGGTAAACCGAAAACGACGTCGCCGTAGGAGGAGGGGGTCCCCAAGAAACGACGCAAGGCGATTTTGGGGGAGCGGGGGTCCGAAAAATCGGGGTTTTGGAACGACGTCGTTTATGGACGGCCCCATTGTCATACAAAGCAAAGAAACCGTCAGTGTGTGGTAGGTAGACTACAGTCTGTCTGTAGTACGTACGTAATTGGTCAGTTTCTGCGCAGTTATTAAACCCTTAGCAGCTACAGTAATTCAGCCAAAAACATACTGTCCCACATTTCTTTCCTTCCTTTTGATGTGAAGTTAGATTTCAAAAATACGAATGCAAATGCAATCGAACAAACATAGAATTAAAATTTGCATTGCATACAGTTCATTTTTATGATTTTTGCCGCGATATTCGATTGCTACTACCAGGGTTGTATATTTTTCCGAAAAAAACCTCGGCCTGTTTTTTTCCAGTTTTTTTCCGGTTTTTTTCCGGTTTTTTTCCGGTTTTTTTCCTAAATCGCGGAAAAAAACTCCAGCCCAAGTTCTGAGTATCCTAGACTGGTTTTATGATTCCTAACGCTTTCTAGCGCCTTCCTCAGTCTTGTTAGACCAGAAATACACGTGTTACATTGATATAAATCACGAAACAGGCATGAAACAGTGCCTAACAGGTTCCATAAACAACGCTATATGCAAATTTTCTTACAGCAGTTTGCATTTTTGTTTTTTCATGCCAAATTTGGTCTTTTTTGTTGTTTTTCTAACAGTTTTGAGTCAGTATGGCCTATTATACATAGCAAAAGTCCATTTTTTAAACGAAAAATGACGTAAATTAGCTATTTTTAGCTTGAGTTTTTTTCCGCGATTTATGTTTTTTTCCGACCCTTAGGAAAAAAACCGTTTTTTTTTCGGAAAAAAACAGTTTTTTTCCGGTGTTTTTTTTCCCACCTCACATCCCTGGCTACTACCTACTAGCGAGTTTTGAAGAAAAACGAAAATTAATTTACGTATGGCTGGAATCTTAGTCGTTACGACGTCACGGAAATTAATTTACGTAACGTGTTACAGCAAGAAATTAGCCATTTTAATTTCCGTAACACGTTACGAATACGGAAATTAAAATCTGGTAAAACAGAAATAACACGTAAAGCCCATGTGCGCAAAGCTTGTAATCTCTGAACGCCACTCTGTCTTTGATCATTTGGTGGGCCATCATGGTTTATTATCTCAACGCGAAAGATAAGGCCACGTAAACTACGGTAAGCTACGCAAACTACGCCGCAGATCTTACGCAGCGCTCAATGCTGGAGAGAAAAATAAAGACAAAAAAGAAAAATCTTTTTTATCGGATTCAATCAGAGGTATCGAGCCGGTTGAGGAAGGAATTATTGCATTCGCATAATACACACAGTCAAAAAGTAATTTTGTGCGTGGAAGGTGCTAAGCTGGCTAACAACTCTTCTTTTTATTATTTTTATTCGTTTCTTCACTTCGGTCGGCGCCAGCACTGCAGAGTGGGAGAGAGAGAAAGGAGTGGTTGGGTAATAAGAGCAGCTAAGCTTCAATGGATCCCTAAGGTAATACGTCGCCTTCCTAAAATACGTATTCTGCTTGTTCTTTTGCATTTTTTATGTTCGCTATCTTCGTCGTTTATTTTTTTCCTCCGAAAAAACAATGGCGGAAAATAGGGCGGCTGTTCTTAATTTCACGAAGACCGGCCCCCAGCGTGTTTGATACTGTAGCTCATGTTTTGTCAATATGAAATGGATTTGGATTCAAACGGAGCTGTTTTCAGAGATTACAAGCTTAAGTAGAATACGCTTTACGTAAATTACCGATTTTAATTTACGTTGCCCATCCCTACTTGTTGGTAGTCACTTAGAAATCGTCAGTGCCACCTGGGTGGCAGAAATAGAAATCCGCCCTTATGGTCATATCCGTAGTCATGCGAACCCCCATTTTTGTCAATGTCTGCTTTAAAAGGGCAAAATATTGAATACATATACGAATACAGGGTGTGCCAAAAAAACAACCCAGCAGGTTTTTTTGCTGTAGCAACCGCAAATCTCACCCGATTTGAATGAATCCTTTTTTAAATGAAAGATAAATAAATTCTTGAAAGATTGATGCAACGTTTATTAAGTTAGCCTGCTTTGTTCCTGAGATATTTGTCCTCAAAGTCAAAACAGAGATTTTGGCAATGAACAAGAGTGATAAAGAACAACCCAGCAGATTTTTTACTTTTGCAACCATGAATCTCAACCGATTTGAATGAATCCTTTTTGAATGAGAGATTGATATATTCTTGAAAGATTGGTGCAATTTTTATTGAGATTCACAGTTTAGTTCTTGAGATATTTGCCTTCTAAGTCGAAACAGAGTT
Source organism: Sabatieria punctata (assembly GCA_030248155.1). NCBI lineage: Eukaryota > Metazoa > Nematoda > Chromadorea > Araeolaimida > Comesomatidae > Sabatieria > Sabatieria punctata. The sequence goes on from JASANB010003819.1 coordinate 164,907, forward strand.
TGGCAAAGAACAAGAGCAATTCCGTTGCATTTCATAATAAAGCAGATTCCTACTGCTGGGGCTAATGATACTTTAGTGTTGAAGTAAACCGAGTTTCTGTGTCACCAGTAAAGCCTCCAAGAGCCCTTAGCAGTAGCAGGAATCCGTTTTCTTACGAAGTGCAGGATAATAAAAAATCCTTCTTGTTCACTGCCAAAATCACTGTTTTGATTTTGAGAGCCAATATCTCAGGAACTAAGCAGAGTACATCAATGAAAATTTCAGCAGTCTTTTTAGGATTTATTTATCTTTCATGTAAAAAAGGATTCATTCAAATCGGTTGAGATTTGCGGTTGCTACAGCGAAAAATCTGCTGGGTTGTTTTTTTGGCACACCCTGTATATTAATATTAAAATAGATGGCCTACTATTATATTAAATTAAAAAATACACAGAGGGGCTGAATATTAAAATTTTTTAATAGAATTTTAATAGCATTTTAATAGTTTTAAACCTTGTTTGACAATCAAGGAAGGAGTTACCTACATACAACACTATTTAAATCATAATTTTACTACAGAAAATGACAAAAATTGAAGATTTCTGACTGCCCTCTGAATCTCGACTGTGTTTTCAGTTGCAAATAGTAGAACTTTTCTCACTAATAGGTATGAATAACAAAAGGACCTGAATCTAGTCAATAACCTATGTAAGTCTTTCCTTTCAAAAATTTTGCTTTAACTACTGTATGCATCAATAGTTTTCGTATAAACATATACAGGGTGGGCCATTTATCTATTCCCGGTTTCAGATAACCATAACTTTTTTCCAGTCAGATCGATTTTATTAAAATTTTACATACAAATGTCTTAACACTTCAAATTTTTACAGTTAAAATTTAAAATTAATCCTTCACTCTGGTCGCTAGTTATGCGTCTCCACGTGGCCGCCACTATTTTCGATCACTTTCTCCAGCCTCAGTCGGTATGAGCACATTTCCATCTGGATGGTGGTGTAAACCGGCACAACTACCGTTACTGGGCTCCTGCCAACCCCGACTGGGTGACCGAGCAGCCGCTGCACTCACTCACATCGCCAGATCTCACTCACATCGCCACTCCTCATTGACATTTTCGTCAAAGAAAAACGGGCCAAAGACACCACCCTGCCAGATGCCGGCCCAAACTGTCGTACGCGGTGAGTGCAGCGGCTGCTCGGTCACCAAGTCGGGGTTGGCAGGAGCCCAGTAACGGTAGTTGTGCGGTTTACACCATCATCCAGATGGAAATGTGCTCATACGGACTGAGGCTGGAGAAAGTGATCGAAAAAAGTGGCGGCCACGTGGAGACGCATAACTAGCGACCAGAGTGAAGGATTAATTTTAAATTTTAACTGTAAAAATTTGAAGTGTTAAGACATTTGTATGTAAAATTTTAATAAAATCGATCTGACTGGAAAAAAGTTATGGTTATCTGAAACCGGGAATAGATAAATGGCCCACCCTGTACATATATGTATCCCAGAGTACCACAAAAAACCGGCGTAAACCAGTTTATTTTACAGGTTCTAAAGCGCCCTAAAGCCCGACCCAAAGGCGTCTCTACAAAGGCAGCCAGCTTAACTATAAACCCACCAGCATGTGGAGGGCAAATTATTTAATTAGCTGTCAGTCGGGCGAGGCCGGGTAATTAGGTTTGGCCAAGCCAGACGCAACTTTAAATAGAGTCGTGCTCATTCTCTTTTATCAGACGCCCATAAAAAGACAATCAAACACGCATGTGGCACGGAATTCTGGAGGCCTGGTATTGGCCAGACAACTCCACTCCTTCCAAATAACGTCTAGCATTGGCTTGCAACTTGGCTGCGGGCTTGGCGTCGAGATCGATGACTGAAATGCGGTAGACGAATCGGTCAAAGGTCAAGAGGTCAGTCGGAATCATCGGCCAATCAGCAGGAGAGGGCAATAATTTCAGGGCTACCATTATAGAGCAATCTTTTAGAGTGGCGGCTAGTAAGTAATCGTATAAATCAGCTAGTTTTGCTTTCATGTCTGACCCTAATAAGCAATAAGCATTGGCTAGCTGGCAGCTAACAGATGTCGGCAAGTTTTTATGGGCCTCATTAGCAGCGCAGACTCCCATTCGATCGAGTTTTTGAGCGGCCAACAACCGGCCCAAAATCGAATCGCTCTTCAGCTGAAACGGATCTAGCAGAGAGGTAGAACCAGACAAAATGCGAGAGAGAAATTCTAGAAACTGCTCCAGAGTAGCGTCGTTTAGCGGGAAGAGCGTCTTTTCCAGCTTTTCCAAACTCGACGCTCCTTGCTGCTCCTGGCTGAACACCAGCTGACCGTCCTGGAAAATGCGCAGATTGTTGTGCGGAATTTGCATAAGACTCCGCAGAGCCGTTTTCATTCGCGACAGGTCACCGGAAAATAGGTCCAAGGGGCAGTAATCGTAGAGATCGGAGTAAACGCCCGAATTGCACTTTTGCATTTGCAGCAAACAGTTGGTACAGTACGGTACCGACCGGTCCAATTTAAAGCCTTGCTTCGGTTTCAGCTCGACCGCGATCACCGGTGCCCGACCTGGGAGATCAACAGGTAGTAAGGTGAGATCTGGCATCTCCAAGGCCGTTATGGGAAGATCAGGGGAATTAGTGGAATTATCGGCGAAACAATTTGGAATGGTCATATTGCACAGTTGACTATAGGCGTACGTTTTGTGTTGGTGATTGTTGAGCAACTGAAATCAATAAATTGTGTCAGACATGTCAGGAACTCTGACGGACTTGCCACCACCACACCACTTAGGCCCCCAATTGGGGTCCGATTTTTCTAGGAAGCATTCTTTGCAATTTTTCTCCTGTTCACCTGTTATATGTCCCTTAGACATACTGTACATACATAGAACAGGTCATCCGCCGAAGGGGAGGGGGTTGGGGGTCGGGCGCCGGCCGCGGGGGGTCTGAGCCTAAATTTTGGGAGGGGGTCGGCAGTAAAAAACGCTCAAAATCGCAATTATTTTCGGCTAAAATCGTCAAAAATTGCTAATGCGCTCAAATACAACTAAAAATACTGCTTGACAGGCGATTTTGGCAATTTTTGTGTCTGAAATTTGCTTAAAAATTACTTGTCAGCAAAATCGGAGGGAGGGGGGAAATCATCTCTGGGGGTCCCCATTCGGGGGGGGGTCTGGCCTAAGTCGGGTGGGGGCAGACCCTCTGTTACATGTATGGTATTGTACCTTAGCTAAAAGTTCAACATCTGAAGCCCGAAATACAGTAACCATAGGCAGTGGCACAAATTCGGAACCCAGAAAAGGTAGAACCAATTCTTCTATGTATTTTCGCGAATTTTCTGCATCCGATTTGGTGCTAAATAAGCGGGAAGACGGATGTTTGCGAAACCGCCAGACTATCCTGAAAATTTCTGTCTTTTATTAGTTTTTTAAGCAAAAATAAATCCGTTAACCTGCTATTTTTCGAGGAATCTAGCGCGCCGAACACGAAACTGGACAGACCTTCGCCGCGGAAGCAAAAACGATCGAAAACTGTGCAATTCTTCTCCTGACACGGCGCTAGACAGCGCAACATTTCGGCTGAAACATAAATGCGACAGGTTTGCACCAAAAATTTATCCAATTTTTTAAATAAATCAAACAGCATCCCTAAACTAGATATTTTTGCATGCAACATAATCATCGTAATAAAGTGCAGACGAAAGAAAAAATTTGATACAGTAATCTCGAGTCCTAAATCAATTCTAATCTTGTGCTAACCTGCAGATCAATAGTATTTTGAGCGCCAAGTTTGAATAGGACAAAATACAATATCAATTCATTAGGTGTTAATTACGTGCGCTAAGCCAACTAATAACAATTAGATTGGCTCGGCTGAGAAGCGTAATTTCAATCAATAAGTCTTTAGACTATAGCTTGGTTCTGTCTGAGCTCGGAGTTTTTGCTAACATACAAATTTTACTTAGTGCAATGGTAAGCTTACGAAACGTAGATCTTTCATGAAAATTTCTATGCAAGTAAAATGTTTAGTTTGGTTTCATTCACGAAAGCCTGCGACAATTGATCGTGAGAAAATATGGCGAATCTTCGTGGGCCATTGTTTTGTGAGATTTGGCTTAATGATTTAAAATATTTATTGCGTAAAAATGTTCTAGGAAAAGAGTGGGAATGAACCCGGGAACGGAATGTAGGATAAATCGGTGTTACCCCGACGCAGACACGTTCAACTTGGTGCGACAAGTTTCTGCCGTTACCGGTATCAATTACAATTTCTAGCAGGAATGTGATCTGTGTTTTTCCCCGTTTTTCGGAAAAAACCGGTTTTTTCCTAAGGCTTGGAAAAAACATATACAGTGGTGCCTCGTTAATATGGCCCTCGTTAATATGGTTCCCTCGATTATATGGCCAGCTAGCCGGTGTACCTATTCTTTCGCCTACAATGGAAAACATACTGATTTTATGATCTGTTAATATGGCTATTTCGATAATACGGCCCTTTGGCCCTTGTCCCGATGTGGCCATATTAACGAGGCACGACTACTGTTGATCGGGTATACCCATACCCATACCCGAAACTGGGTATTTTTGAGCAAAATTACCTGAAATTGGGTATACCCATACCCGGGTACTTTTTTAAATACCCATACCCGGGTATACCGGATTTTTTGGAAAATACCGGGTATTTGAATGGGTATTTTTTAGAAAAAATCGCGCAAACACACGTTCATTTCCGTCAAAACTCTGCAAAAATTCTCCCAAGGAAGCGTTTAGAATTAGAAATAAAGTTTTTGCCATGCGTCAGTCACCTTTAGGGGCCGTCCATAAAGTTCGACGTTCAGAGAGGGGGGTGGGGTGGTTGGCTGAACGTCGGAAAACGTCGCAGGGGTGGAGGTTGGTATAAAAAACGCCTACGTTTTTTAGGGCCTAAGAATATTTTGTTCGCAGCTATATACGTATGCATTTCAAGGAAAACTGAACCCAGTTCAAGTTTTCAACTGCCAAAAGTGGTAGTTGACGGTCAAAAATTTTCAATTTCATAGCTTCTTTCTACAGTACTATCTAAATTAATCAATGTCGGACACCAAGTTTAGTCGTGGCGGGGGGTAATGAGCTAGGGGGGTTGTGCTGAAAACGTCGAAAAACGTCGGAAGGGGGTTGGGGGTGTAAATTTTTGAATTTTTGAACGTCGTAGTTTATGGACGGCCCCTTACTGTTTCGGAATGGTTGGTTATCCATCTAATTCGTTTCAAGAATTGTATAATTAAGCATTTTGGCTTTTTTAATTTTATGCAAAAAAACATTATGAAAACATCTTACTGAAAAACGTTAGCGGGCTCAGAAAGGAACGCCCTGGGTTCTTATGCACCTCAATCTCTCACTGCAAAATTCACAGTACATACTGTATACATGACATGCATAAAACTTGGTATTTGACTGAAGCTGACTTTTTACAAATGTACGTACGGTACGTAAAAAGTCGTTTGCGTGCATACAGTAAGTTTCTTGCCTCTCGTTTACTTACAATAGAAAACGGGCTTCTATTTTTGTGCTCCCTTTGAGGATAAGTACCGTTGTCAGGCTACTAAATTTAGTTGGAGTATAATTAAAAGATTACAACGTTTCTATGTGTTTGGTCTTGATGCTGAGGGAAGAATTTACAACAAACTGAAATTTTTAGACAAGTACGGTGCTGGTGGGTGACCCATAATCAGAAAGCACTATTAGAAATTATACTCCAGGAAGCTGATTCGTTTTTTGCTAATGTTAATCTACCAAAGTATTCGAAAATTCACAACTGTTCTATAGTAACTGCGAACTAAAACTGCTACACTGAGCACATAATAGTTGTGCAAAAAGCAAATTAAAAAACTATTCTTGCAAAACCAATTGAAATTTGTCATTTTTAGGGAATATATATACATGCGATTTTAATGAAAAATACCCGATTTATACCCGATACCCGGGTATTTTTAAAATACCTACCCGGGTATGGGTATTATAAAAAATACCTACCCATACCCATACCCAATTCAGAATCAAATACCCATAGCAACAGTAGGCACGACTGTATTACGAAAAAACTCAAGTGAAAAATAGCCAATTTATGCTATTTTTCAGTTAAAAAATGGACTTTTGTTATGTATAATAGGGGAGGTCAGCCTACTCAAAACTGTTGGAAAAACGACAGAATAGACCAAAATTAGCATGATAAAAGGCAAACTGCTATGAGAAAATTTGCATATAGCGTTTATTAGTGGGACCTGTCGGACACTGTTTCTTGGTGTACATATATGTATGTAACACATAAATTTTTGGTCTAAAAAGACTCAGGAAGGCGTAGAAAGCATTAGGAATCAAACAACTAAGCCAGGGTACTCAGAACTTGAGCTGGAGTTTTTTCCGCCATTTTGGAAGAAAAACCGAAAAAAAAACTGAAAAAATGGCCCAGGTTTTTAGGATAATTATCCATCCTTGATTTCTAGTTTATAATGTTTATATCAGAGAGAAAATTTGCAAACAAAGAAACTGAAATCAAAGTCTGCAATTTTGTAGATTTTCATTTCCTTTTAAATGTCACCACAACAATGATAGTAGAATATTTGGTGGTAGAGAATTATCAGTATATTTAATTTGTGCCCGTCAGGTTCAACAATCAGCGATATTTGGGAAAACTACGGTAGATTTCTGCTTGATTACGTCATAGAAATCGGCTACGATGACATCCTTCATACGCTTGCACCTGATCTTCAGGTAAGTAGCTCAGTCTTACTCATTCTAACACAGTCTTGAAGCTTTATATTTCAGGGTTTCCTCGAAAATCTCGACTCTCTTCATTATTTCATAAGCCACACACTTTACAAATCAAAATCGCGTGGTCCTTCCTTTCGATGCGAGCAGAATCCTGATGGCTCGCTAAACCTACACTATCGCTCCTCAAAGGACGGTCTATTTCCAATCGTAAAAGGTGAGCTTTATGCAAATTTTTGCATCTCCTCGCTCAGATTAGTGTTTGTAGGGGCGGTTGAGGAGGTGGGGCGCCGTTTCTTTAATATGCAAATTGAGCTGAGTGTGAGTGAAAGAAAGAAGAGAATGGTGCAGAGAAATAACGGCCCGAAATATGAAGAAGAATTGGTCATTTTTAGAGTTGAAGTAGAAAGTTGAGATCAGATTTTTATGAATTCTTTAGTGACCTTTATTTTCAGCTTAGTCAGGGCCGTCAAATTATCGATTCCGGTCAGAGTCTGTGCTACCCAAGAAATATGAGACACCCTCCTGTGCCAAGTCAAATGCTCGGCTCAAAATTACGGGTTTCCAGTCACAATTTTGTAGAAAACTTTCCGTATCACATTTTGCTCGATTCCAATTGCTGCATTCAACATTTCGGGTTTAGGCTCAGGTACCGACCGACCGACCGACCGACCGACCGACCGACCGACCGACCGACCGACCGACCGACCGACCGACCGACCGACCGACCGACCGACCGACCGACCGACCGACCGACCGACCGACCGACCGACCGACCAACCAACCAACCAACCAACCAACTGACTGACCTACTGACTGACCGACCAACTGACCATCTCACTTTCACCAACCAACCAGCTCACTGACCAACCAACTGACCAACCGACCAACTGAGCAACTCACTGACTGACTGATTGACCGACCAACTATCTGACTGATGAACTTAACGACTGACCAACAGAGTGACTGTCCGACTGACTGACTGATGACTGATGAGTGACTGACCGACTAACCAACCAACGGACTGACCAACCGACCAATCCACAGACTGACTGATGACTGATGAGTGACTGACCGACTAACCAACCAACGGACTGACCAACCGACCAATCCACAGACTGACTGATGACTGATGAGTGACTGACCGACTAACCAACCAACGGACTGACAAACCGACCAATCCACAGACTGACTGATGACTGATGAGTGACTGACCAACTAACCAACCAACGGACTGACCAACCGACCAATCCACAGACTGACTGATGACTGATGAGTGACTGACCGACTAACCAACCAACGGACGACCAACCAACCAATCCACAGACTGACTGATGACTGATGAGTGACTGACCGACTAACCAACCAACGGACTGACCAACCGACCAATCCACAGACTGACTGATGACTGATGAGTGACTGACCGACTAACCAACCAACGGACGACCAACCAACCAATCCACAGACTGACTGATGACTGATGAGTGACTGACCGACTAACCAACCAACGGACTGACCAACCGACCAATCCACAGACTGACTGATGACTGATGAGTGACTGACCGACTAACCAACCAACGGACTGACCAACCGACCAATCCACAGACTGACTGATGACTGATGAGTGACTGACCGACTAACCAACCAACGGACGACCAACCAACCAATCCACAGACTGACTGATGACTGATGAGTGACTGACCGACTAACCAACCAACGGACTGACCAACCGACCAATTCACAGACTGACTGATGACTGATGAGTGACTGACCAACTAACCAACCAACGGACTGACCAACCGACCAATCCACAGACTGACTGACTATTTTAGGTACTATCTACCAGACTACAAACTAGAGAACGGTACCCCATTAAGCCATTTATTTGTGTTGCTGTGGCCCGAAACAGCAATGGATTTCACCAGCATTGTACACAGAATCAACAGCATCTTTGTGCTTCAAGTGAAGTTCAGTTATCTGGCTGAAACTCCTTTCTGCTACCAAGCCCAGGAGGAGCCGGCAGACAACGTTTCCATGATTTCTGATGTGTCAAGTGTTGGACTTTGCGGCTCTGACGATCTCTTCGGTGCCCCAAAACTGAAACTGAAAGGTTGGATTTTGACTTTTCACCGTTTTTCTTTTTATATTATGTAAACGATATAGGTCAAATGATTCTGATGCGTGACAAGAAGCATCTGCTCTTCCTCTGTTCACCTCAGATCAGCCTGATTCAGGGTCTGCTGCGTCACGAGACTAAATTCAGCGATTTTCCGCTACACGACACCACTCGTGACATTATAATGTTGAATCAGAAACGAGTGAATGACGTTGAGATTACGTGAGAGCAGTTTTGAATCTAATATATTTTACTACTTACTGACAATTTCAAGGGACGAAATGGATGAGGCCGAAGCGCAATTCGAAGAGGTGAAACAGGAGCTGCATGAACAACGGCTGGTCAGACTGGAGTATCTCAAGCAACTGATGCCTCCCAGCCTGCTGGGTAGGGCGGTCTTGGAAGGAAACCAGAGAATCAGTTAGTTAGATCTGACAAAAATTTGCATAAAGCAGTAACTATAGGCGAGAGCTTGGACTGTTGCATTGTGATGGCGGATGTACCTGGTTTGGAGTTTGTGCTTGGTCAGTACACCAGCAGAATAGCAGTTTCGATTATGGACGAGCTGTTTGGGCGGTTCGATCGACTCGTCGAAAGACATAAGGTGTCTTTTCTATAACGTTTTTTGAAAAGAAATTGGAAATTTTTAGGCCCTGAAGACGGGCTCTACTGGTGACCTACTTATGGTCAGTGTTGGAGTCCTGGAACATGCACCCAACCACTGTGAGGCGGCCTTTTATTTGGCTTTGGGAATGATGTATGAAGGAAAAAGCTTGTTCCATGGGGCGGCCGGTGACAATTTTAATGGGGTCTTATTTTTTTCTATTTTAGCAGCAAACAATTCTTGATTCAATGTTTTAGCTAAGAATTGCAGTGCACTGTGGTCCTGCCGTAGGAGGGATTTTAGGCCAAAATGCGCCAAAATACTGCGTTTTGGGACCGGCTGTAGAGGACTGTAAACTGCTTTTGTATAACGGGCAAGGAGGCAAAATACATTGCTCTGCCAAAATTACTCAGTGAGTTGTTTTTGTGATATTTTTGTGTGAAGTTTGCTGATGTTTGTTTGTTTGTTTGTTCTCAAGATCTGCACAGATCACTGGGCGCTTTAAAATGGAGACGCGCGGTTTAGTCAAAGACGAAATGACGCAAGAAAGCTTTTGGCTAGTGGCCAGTTGGAAAAAATCCGTCTGGGAAATTGTCGACAAGCCTAGAAGTGAAGTTCTGCTTTTGGAAGAACCGGTCAAAAATATAGGCCAAATATTTTATAAATTAAGCAGGTATTTGTGTTGCTATCAAGTTGTATTTCAGACATTCATGTCGACTCGATCGCTGGTTTTAAGGAGTTGGCACTTGGAGACTCCGTGACAATGGAGAAAAACCACTTTGTTGACAAATCGGAAAATATTAGTGGCACATGCTGTATTTTGTAGCCAGCTTTATTTATTACATACATGTAATTTGTACATAGTTAAAAATAACATATTCTGATGATTTTGTGAACCGATTAGGTTTAAACGGTTCGAGACGAAATACTGCGCCGACAGTTGCACAGGAGATAGGGCTAGTGGTGGGTAGCGGTCCACAAACAAACAAACAAACAAACAAACAAACAAACAAACAAACAAACAAACAAACAAACAAACGAACGAACGAACGAACGAACGAACGAACGAACGAACGAACGAACGAACGAACGAACGAACGAACGAACGAACGAACGAACGAACGAACGAACGAATGAACAAACAAACAAACAAACAAACGAACAAACGAACAAACAAATACTGTTATTTTACTAGTGGATTTTTATTTTACTATTTACTAAATTAAGTACAAATTCAGCGCTTCAGTTTAATTTTTATTGTTGTTTTACTACCAGGCAGCTCCAATTTTACTAAATTTTGTTTTACTAATAATGTTACGAATTTTGCTACTATTTTACTGGTCATTAGATGCAATTTTGATCAATAATGTCAAGATCTTATAATTAATGTTAGTGTTAAACAGTTGCTAAATTTGATTATGATATGAGGTTTTCAAGAAGTTTAGAGACAAAATGTGTGAAATTCGACTAACAAAAGTGCTCCTACACATCTTTTATTGCAAAATTGATCAAGAATTTAGCTGGAATTCACCAAAAATTAGTAAAATAGTAGTAAAATTTATATTTTACTATTGACGGTCTTTGTTAATTTAATTTAATTTTTACTTTACTATTGGCTCTTAATTTTACTTTTAACTATTATTTTACTACTAGTAAAATACCGCTAGTATGACTAATTTTTGTTTTACTATACTATAGTAAAATAACAGTACAAACAAACAAACAAACAAACAAACAAACAAACAAACAAACAAACAAACGAACGAACGAACAAACGAACGAACGAATGAACGAACGAACGAACGAACGAACGAACGAACAAACAAACAAACAAACAATAAACAAACAAACAAACAAACAAACAAACCATACATGTAGTTGGGGGGGAATGGGGGTATTTCCCCCCCAGGCCCGATTTTCGGAGAAAATTCCCCCCCCAGCCGGATTCTGGGGGGGAATTTTTTGAAACCCTATTTTGGGTTTGAAAACCTGCAAACAGGGTTCCAGAAGCCCTGATTAGGGTTTCAAAAACCCTAAATAGGGTTCCGGAGCCCTAGTTTGGGTTTCAAAAACCCTAAATAGGGTTCCAGAACCCTGTTTTGGGTTTCAAAAACCCTAAATAGGGTTCCGGAACCCTAATTTGGATTACTGAAACCCTAATTTGGGTTTCTGAAACCCTAAATAGGGTTCCGGAACCCTAATTTGGGTTTCTGAAGCCCTAAATAGGGTTCCGGAACCCTAATTTGGGTTACTGAAACCCTAATTTCGGTTACTGAAACCCTAAATAGGGTTCCAGAACCCTGTTTTGGGTTTCAAAAACCCTAAATAGGGTTCCGAAACCCTGTTTTGGGTTACTGAAACCCTAAATAGGGTTCCGGAACCCTAATTTGGATTACTGAAACCCTAATTTGGGTTTCTGAAACCCTAAATAGGGTTCCGGAAGCCTAATTTGGGTTACTGAAACCCTAATTTCGGTTACTGAAACCCTAAATAGGGTTCCGGAACCCTAATTTGGGTTTCTGAAGCCCTAAATAGGGTTCCGGAACCTTAATTTGGGTTACTGAAACCCTAATTTCGGTTACTGAAACCCTAAATAGGGTTCCGGAACCCTATTTTGGGTTACTGAAACCCTAAATAGGGTTACTGAAACCCTAATTTGGGTTACTGAAACCCTAAATAGGGTCCCGGAACCCTAATTTGGGTTTCTGAAGCCCTAAATAGGGTTCCGGAACCCTAATTTGGGTTACTGAAACCCTAATTTCGGTTACTGAAACCCTAAATAGGGTTCCGGAACCCTAATTTGGGTTCCTGAAACCCTAAATAGGGTTACTGAAACCCTAATTTGGGTTACTGAAACCCTAAATTGGGTTCCAGAACCCTAATTTGGGTTTCTGGAGTGCCGAAATAGGGTTCCGGAACCCTAATTTGGGTTACTGAAACCCTAAATAGGGTTCTAGAACCCTAATTTGGGTTTCTGGAGTGCCGAAATAGGGTTCCGGAACCCTAATTTGGGTTACTGAAACCCTAAATAGGGTTCTAGAACCCTAATTTGGGTTTCTGGAGGCCCAAAATAGGGTTCCGGAACCCTAATTTGGGTTTAAAAATCTCTAAAGAAGGTTCCAGAAATGCATTTTAACTGTATTATGTCGAATAAAATGGGTTTTTTTGCACGTTTTAAAGCAAAATTAGCTTTTTTTGCACATTTTAAATTAAAAATAAGGTTTTTTCCACGTTTTACAGCAAAAATAGGGTTTTAAACGGAATTTTTGCACTTCAGACACGATTTTTACCCCATTTTTAGTCCTCAAAACCCTGTTTTGAGCCCAAAAAAAGGTCGCTGAAACCCACTTTTGGACACCAAAAAAAGGTCGCTGAAACCCCCTTTGGGCATAGCCCTGAAACCCTATTTTGGATCAGAAAAATTCCCCCCCCAGCCGAAAACCCAGCTACATGTATGAAACAAACAAACACTGTTATTTTACTAGTGGATTTTTAGAATTTATTTATAAAGGTATAGCACTTTATCGACTCAATCTTTTATGATTATCAATCATCACTAAAGTGATATGGCAGCAGCCTAAAATCTATGATAAAACACTTTGTTACATCTGTAAAAAAGAGAAACCACCCTAAAATAGCTTCTATGTAATACGAAGACTATACCTACATGTAGTGGTAGCTCTTAGATAACGAAAATTAAGAAAATTATCAAAACGTTAGCAGATGTTGTTTTATTAAAAACGTCATTTAAATGGAATTGAACGCAAAAATGTTGGCTCCAACTCCGAAAACAAAATTGAATTTTCGGGTTAGCTGTATCAAAATTATTACATAATTAGGGAAGGGGTCAGAAAGTTATTTCAAGCGATTATTAGGGTGAAAGGGGGACCAAAAATGGGCAAAAACACCAGTATGTAATTGTTGCACCAAGATAAAATTCAGGGGATCAAGCATACGAAAAACCGCTGAAAAATCTATATTTAGAGCAAAAAACGCAGGAAATGCCTTTTTGTGCTCGAATAGAGACTAGGGCAGTACGAACCGACCTAAAAGGCTTTTGATATGCACTCACAAGCATGCGCAGTTCTTCAACAAGTGTGCTTAATATCTCTACTGCTGGTATAAACAGGTCGGCTGCAACAGTTTTGCTTGGTTTAGACGGCGTACCGCTCTCTACAAAAACGGTCTGACTATGCTACTGTACTTCATCATAGGTAACCCATCTAACAACAGTTAACAACTAACTAACTAACTAACTAACCAACCAACCAACCAACCAACCAACCAACCAACCAACCAACCAACCAACCAACCAACCAACCAACCAACCAACCAACCAACCAACCAACCAACCAACCAACCAACCAACCAACCAACCAACCAACCAACCAACCAACCAACCAACCAACCAACCAACCAACCAACCAACCAACCAACCAACCAACCAACCAACCAACCAACCAACCAACCAACCAACCAACCAACCAACCAACCAACCAACCAACCAACCAACCAACCAACCAACCAACCAACCAACCAACCAACCAACCAACCAACCAACCAACCAACCAACCAACCAACCAACCAACCAACCAACCAACCAACCAACCAACCAACCAACCAACCAACCAACCAACCAACCAACCAACCAACCAACCAACCAACCAACCAACCAACTAACTAACTAACTAACTAACTAACTAACTAACTAACTAACTAACTAATAAATTCCATGCCAATACAGTACAAACATAGACCCTTTCTCATTTCGGTCACAAACAACTGTTTTAGCAGCATTTTCACCTGAAACCGGTATGTAAATATTAAATAAAAACAAAATATGTATAATATGTATATTTTTGGAAAAAATGCATATACTGCATAAATGTATTCGACTGCGGACAAGAGGTCAGTTTTTGGCCAACAGTAACTTGATTGCCTGTTTTCAGCGCTATTGCTGGTTCCTACAACAAGTGGTCAGTCTGATAGAGATTATAAGCTTCAACTGACCAACAACTATAGGTACAATGTAACTATTACCATTCTGGAAGGAACTCAGTGCTTTTCGCATAGCTTCGAATCACAAACAACTCTGCCAAAAGGTAAAATCAAGCATTACACAGTGGTCCCATCCATCTATCTATCGCTGCTTTCGTCTTGCTGTCAGGGTCAGGCACTTAAATGCCGTTTATGGTACTGGCACCATATATGGTGATGGTACCGTATATGGCACCGGTACCTAGGCTAGTGTAGTGACGTGTAATTTTGGATTTTGAATTTCAATTCAATTACAATTAAATTATTGACACAGATTTTAATTTCAATTAAATCAAATTAAATCATCTGAAATTGTTAACTCTACTCTGCTCAGTTATATTGATAATTAATCCTGAAAATTTGAGTGAAATCGATAAAGAAATGACTGAGAACAAATCGTTTGAGTAAAGTTCGAAAAGGGGGGTGGTGGACATTTTTTGGCTCATACTGTATAGTGTTGTTACAATACCAAAATTAAAAACTTCAACCGAACTAAACATTACTGAATAAAGAATAAAGGGCTTGGTTTGTTTTGTGTGCACCCATTCCTTAGCAGGTTTAGTGTACTGTTGATTACAGTGGGCAGGTATTGAGAAAGTACCTAATATCAGGTATTAGGTACAGGTATTTCAAAAGTACCCAATCAGGTATCAGATATAGGTAGGTATTCACAAAAATACAGGTATCAGGTATTTTGTGAAACACGTTACAATCCCGATTTTTAGCCGAAAAATCGCTCAAAATACCAATTTAGGCTTGAAAGGCAGCTAAAATCCAGTTTAGTTACGGTCGTTTTGGGATTTTTTCGTCATGAAACTGCATAAAATGCTATAAATACGCTTTCAAAAATTATTGTGGGGTTTCTGAATCGCTTTGCACATCCATCTCTGGTGGTGTTGATCTTTGCCAGTCAGAGAAAAGCTTCTTGTAAACCTTTTTTAGCAGTATGTCCCTCTACTCAGTGGCTTACCGAGGATTTTGCAAACGAAGTGCAACCTTTTTGAGATTTCTTTTTTGTTCGGCCATGGTAACAGGGGCGAGAAAATTTTGAAAATTAACGTTCGAAACCTGTTTTTAAAAGCATTGTGAGTACAAAATTAGCGGTTTTCGTAGTTTGAAAAGGCCTGGTTGGGCACGGCCCAACCATGGCGGTAAATTTTTAAGAATTAGCATTCCCCAACACGCTTTTTTAATGAAAAAGTTTGTCTAAAACTACTATTTAATGTCTTTTGTTTGTACCTGATACCTGTACCTGTTTGAGAGCAAAAATACCCAAAATCAGGTAGGTACAGTTCAAAAGTACCCGGTCAGGTATCAGGTATTGCAAATCTACCTGATAATCAGGTACAGGTACAGGTATACCTGATCCACAGTGCTGTTGATTGGGAATAAGGAACCCACACTGAAAATTGGGTATTTTTCGGAATTCCTACCCACTAAATACTGTATGTATTTAAAAACCTTTTCAGAGACATTCGAGACTACCGTTACTGCACTCGCTGACGAGGTAAAACATTATGATTGTTGGAAAAAAGAAAAACATCTTCATTTGTTTATTGGTACCTCACAAAAGATAAACACCATCTACTGCTGCGCACTGCTCAGAATTTTTGACGACTTCTCAGCCGAATATTTCAGTGTAGCTAATGCCGATTCGAAGTATTATTGCAAACACGCTCCCAACAGAACCATCTATCCTCCTTGTCATGACATGCTCTATTACCATAGTGCTTCCAAGGCACGTATATACATTGAGATATCATTCAAAAAACGAGTTAACTGGACACTGGACATTGTCAATCGGGACCAGGGTACTCTTCAGCCTATAGAAATGCAGGTGGTTTTGCCAAAGACTGACCCAGCTTGCGTTGAGATGCCCAGGGAACTACGCAACTACAATCACATCAAGCCTGGACGTAAGACAATGATTGTATACTCAGTTTTTTACAGAATTCAACATTGATTTACTGTAGTGATGATAGATTGAAGTTAATTCAAATTAATTGAACTTTGCATATTCGTTCGTGTTTACTTCAATTGCCAAGGCACGTTCGCGCGGCGCGGAATAGAAAATGCAAAAACACAGCCAAAAAGTGGTCCGAAAACGGTTTTTGCAACGTGAAGCGCCGTATATGAAAAAATCCATTTTTGAAATCCCAAAGCTTTTAAATCGAAGAGTCAGAAAACTATCAAAATGAGGAGAGGCAGCTATACTGAATATTGTTGTTACTACTGACTGACAGATTTGCATATTTTCAGAAGACAGAGAGTTTACGTTCACAGTTCTCACAGAACTACTCGTAAAGCACAGAAACCAGTGCTTAGGCAGCAAAAAGGTTGGCCTCTTCATAGGCACCAACTACTGTTGATCGGGTATACCCATACCCATACCCGAAACTGGGTATTTTTGAGCAAAACTACCTTAAATTGGGTATACCCATACCCGGGTAGTTTTCCAAATACCCATACCCGGGTATACCCGAATTTTTGAAAAATACCGGGTATTTGAATGGGTATTTTTAGAAAAAATCGCGCAAGCACACACATTAATTTCGGTAAAAGACTGTGCAAAAATTCTCTCAAAAGCGTTAAATAGAAATACCGTTTTCACCATGCATCATACAGTCACTTTACTTTTTCGCAACGGTTAGTTATCCTCCTACATTTGTTTCAAGAATTGTATAATTAAGCATTTTGGTGTTGTTTAATTTTATGCATAAAACATCATGAAAACATCTACTGAAAAACGTTTGCGGGCTCAGAAAGGAACGCTCTGGGATGTTATGCACCTCATTCTCTCACAGCAAGATTCACAGTACACGCTATATACATGGCATGCATTAAACATGGTATTTGACTGAAGCTTGCAAATGTACGTACAGTACATAAAAAGTCTTTTGCGTGCATGCGGTAAGTTTTTTGCCTCTCGTTACTTCTTATAGAAATCGGGCTTCTATTTTTGTGCTCCCTTTGAGGATAAGTACTGTTGTAAGGCTAATAAATTTAGTTGAACTTTAATTAGAAGGTTACCGTAAGTAAGTAAGTAAATTTTATTCAACAAGAAAAAGCCTGCACACCACTTCTGTCAGATGAAGGGGCGAGCTGGGCCGATTTCCGGCTCGAAAGCCCTACCCCGAATGAATTGGGAAAAGTCGAGGCATTCCACTTTTGAGCGGAAGCGAGCCAAAGACTGTAAGTCAATGATTTCAGAAGGCAAGTTATTCCAATTACGTACAACTCTGTGTGCGAAGAAATTTTTGCTCACATCAAGACGAAAATGCTTAGGATAAAGTTTTAAACTGTGACCTCTAGTACGTGATTCAAGGACAAACGTAAACAAACACTCAACGGGCAAATCTGCAAGACCCCTGACTATCTTAAAAACCATTACAAGGTCTCTAATTATTCTGAGTTCTTCTAAAGATTTAATGTTTAACTGCAGTAAACGTTCTAGGTACGGTAATGATTGCAAACCAGGTAAACGACGAGTGAATGAGCGCTGCACTCTTTCTACCAAGTCAACCGTACAACGTTTCTATGCATTTGGTCTGGATGCGCAGGGAAGTACCGTTGTCAAGTAAATTAGTTTAGTAATTTACTTACTTTTTAATTTACTTTGACCGGTTTACCAACAATTTAATTTGATTTTAATTTACTTTCAACTTCTAATTAAATTCTAATTTACTTTTCTATGCAAAAAATTGCCGAAAATACCACAAAATCACCAAATATCTGAGTATGGATTTCTAGTAAACTGATGGCACTATGAATCTAACTCCATCCTTTTGTTAAGCTTCATTTTTTTGGTAAAATCAGTTGTTCAGAAATGTATTATAATTATTTTTTCTGGGAGCAAACCAACAGATGTAAAGCTTTGGCTAACACTGTAACTTATGGACAGACAGGGATTTGATGAAACAAAGGGGTTTTTATGCATCAGTGCATACATGTATCTGGGGGTCTGGGGGTCTGCCCCCTAGTGATGTAAAAAATTAATTTAATTGTAATTGAAATTCGCTTAATTGGCCCGTTTTTAATTTCAATTCAATAAATTTAATTTAATTGAAATTCAAAAGTTGGGCCATAATTTAATTGTAATTTAATTGAAATTCGCTTGGAATTTCAATTATATTTTCAATTATTTTCTGTGGTGAATGTAAGGAAATGCGTAAGTATTAGAGGCGCTAATGACTTCAAACAAAAACCTATTGAGGGTTTGTCACCTCTTTATACTGACCTGACTATGTTTTGTAATTTATGCTCTGGTTTTCATTTTGTAGTTCTTAAAAGTTAAAGCAGAAAGCAGTGATTTTTGGATGTAAGGTGGTTTTACACCCCCTTTTCGGTGAACGTACCTAGTAAGTGATGTTGCTCAAAAATGCTAAAACCTTTAGATTATATACTGATATGTATGTAGTAATGAACTAACTGTAAACTTCCCCCAGAATGCGATTTTATGCGTTTTTAACAGGCAACTTTTTAAAATTTTCTCGTCTGGTTAAGCAACAAGCTAATCAGCAGGTGCCTCTAACCTCTTACATGGACATTTTTCTAACTCCTGGGTCACTGTCACTGTGTTTTAACGGCAAAAATACAACAATTTTCAAAAAAAGTGAAAAAAATAATTGAAAAAAATTGCATAATTGAAATTTTCCGAGGTTCCATAATTTAATTGAAAATATAATTGTAATTGAAAATAATGGAAAACTATTTCAATTAATTTAATTTAATTTAATTGAAATTAAAAACTGAGCCGATAATTTAATTGTAATTGAATTGAAATTCAAATTCCATAATTTTACATCACTACTGCCCCCACCCGACTAAGGCCAGACCGCCCGGATGGGGACCCCCAAAACTATTTTCCCGCCCCCTCCACTTTTTCTGGCAAGTAATTTGTTGAGCAAATTTTTGCGATTTTTTACAATTTCAGACATAAAAATAGCCAAAATAGCCTGCAAAAGAGCACTTTTTAGCTGTTTTCCAGCCAAATTAGCGATTTTTGACGATTTTTAGCCGAAAAATTACGATTTTTTCGATTATTGAGGGTTTTTAGTGCCCAACCCCACCCAAAATTTGGGCTTAGATCCCACGGCCGGCGCCAGACCCCCAACCCCCTCCCCTTCGGCAGATGACCTGTGATGTATGTGATGGTTGCACGAAAACTGTAGCTTCACATTCTATATGTAGTAGTATAGGATTCCAATTAAGATTTCAGAGAAAATTGTGTTGAATGATCTGCTGCATTGCAGCTGGGTTTCCTTCCATTCTCAACAGTGAGAGCATATGTACATTCTGTGGTTAAATAGACAGACAGAAAAGGCACAGGATCACACAAAAGTTACATGCGAGAGCCAAGACTACCACAGATCGAATAGTCAATGAAGCAAATTACAAGTAAATTAGAAGTAAATTGAAAGTAAATTTTTCGGGCTTTTCAATCTAATTTAATTTACTTTTTACTTGCTTCGCCATTTTCGTCAGAGATTTAATTTTATTTTAATTTACTTGCCACTTAATTTACTCTTTGGAAGTAAATTATTTTCGAATTTAATTCAATTTTAATTTTAATTTACTTGACAACGGTACAGGGAAGTACGTAGAGTGTGGGGCAAAAAAAGACCGTCTGTCTATTTTTCGAGTTTTCCGAATAATTTCAAATGGACGCCATTCAGTCAATTTTCAACCGAATGAAAAGATTTTTCGCATGATTATTATTATTTCTTAAGAGTTTGTTTTGGTTTGGCCAAGTCCTAGCCGGCTAATCTTCTGTTGCCTTGAGTTATGCCCTTCTGAAATGAACTGACCCGAATTTTCAGACGTAAAATTTGAACATGAATATCTCACGAACCCTTCATCAGATGTTTCCCAAATTTTGCAGGTTAAACCAACTTTATACGGGCTTGAGAACCTGAAGAGCTCAGCTTTTTAACACAACCGGTTAAAATCTGGCGGATGTTTAGTTTCAGTCAAGGTGAAAAATTCGTTTTCTCAAAATGAGGGTGTTATCCCTTGCACAGAAAGCGGGTTACAGGACCCGGGTCGTGGATTTCAATCGCCTCAACCAGGGCAACACAATGAACACCTAAATTAGGCCATACAACCGTGCTTTATGTTTAGAGGGCACCACCCTCATTTTTGACAATGCTAATTTATCATCTTGACTGAAAGTAGAAATCGGCCAGATTTTAACCAGTTGTGTTAGAAAGCTGATCTCTTTAGGTTCTTAGGTCCATATACAAGTTGGTGAACCTACAAAATTTGGGAAAGATCCGATGAAGGTTCGTAAGATATTTACGTTCAAAATTGACGTCTGAAAATTCGGCTCCGTTGATTTCGGAAGGGTATAACTCGACGCTATAGAAGGCTAGCAGGCTAGAACTTGGCCAAAACAAACGCTCAACAAATAACAATAATCGTGCCAAAAATCTTCTCATTCGGTTGAAAATTGTCAGAATGGCGGCAATTTGAAATTATTCAGAAACTCGAAAAAAAGGCCGTGGTTTTTTTATGGCCAACGTTGTATTTACAGCAAGCTGAATTTTTTATACAGCTATCGTGGGTGAGCCAGAACCAGGAATTACTATTAGAAATCATACTCAGAAATCTGATACGTTTTTGACAATGTTAATCTACCAAAGTATTCGAAATTCACAACTGTTCTAGTGACTGTGAAGTAAAACTGTAACGGTTACTACTACATCAGCTACACTGACCACATAATAGTTGTCCGAAAAAGCGGTTTAAAATTTATTTTTGCAAAACCAATTGAAATCTGGCATTTTAGGGAATTTCGCGATTTTAATGAAAAATACCCGATTTATACCCGATACCCGGGTATTTTTAAAATACCTACCCATACCCATACCCGGGTATGGGTATTTTAAAAAATACCTACCCATACCCATACCCAATTCAGATTCGAATACCCATAGCAACAGTAGCACCAACGTCAGCTCAGAGACCCCTGAATTCTACTGCTGCGGCTTTCTCTACATAGACCCGTCTGCCAACGAATCTTATAAGCTGGAGACCACTCACTATCACAACTGCAAAGGAGGTCCTAATGTGAAACACAAAGACAAACTACCAAAGAAATCGTGCCGCTATCTGAGAGAGGACTACCACAACCACCGCAGACAATGGCTGATCGAGATTGATAAGAAATTCAACCAAACTAAACTTGATTAAATGAGCAGACAGATATGATGTATGTGACATTCATATTCATTTGACTTCAGTTTGTGCCTATATACACCCTACCCACAAACTACGACGTTCAAAAATTCAAAATTTTGGACTCCCAGCCCCTCCCGACGCGTTTCAACGTTTTCAGCACAACCCCTCTAAAAACTACAACGTGTTTGGCTGACACCCCCCTCCCCCCGACTGAACTTGGTACTGTGTCCGACATTAGAAAATCTTCAATAAAATCGGCATGACACTGTAAGGTTCCGACACCAACCCTTTGCCACCTTTTCTAACGTTTAACCAACCACCCCACCCCCTCTCTGAACGTTGTACTTTATGGACGGTATTGTGGGCAGGTATTGGGAAAGTACCTAATATCAGGTATCAGGTACAGGTATTTCAAAAATACCCAATCAGGTATCAGGTATAGGTAGGTATTCACAAAAATACAGGTATCAGGTATCAGCTATTTGCCCATAAAAAGTTAAAATCCGGATTTTAGCCGGAAAATTGCCCACACTACCAATTTAGCCTCAAAAGTCAGCTAAAATCAGATTAGTCCAGCCATGTTATGATTTTTTTCGTTATGGAACTGCAAACCCACTCTAAAAATATCACAGGGGTGTGGAATCGCTTTGCACATCCATCTCTGGTGGCTTATCTTTGCTACTTAGAGTATGGCTTCTCATAATTTACCCATAGAGTGAGTCCCTATTTGTCTTCGCCTTTATTCATTGGCTTACTCAGGATTTGGCAAAAGGAAGTGTATAATTGTTAGATCTCTGGTTGGGCGTTGGGCCATGGCCAAATTAGGCAAAAATGGCTTGGAAAACGCTTTTGAAAGCATTCTGAGTATAGTATTAGCAGAAATTAGGAGCTATTGTAGTCTGAAGAGGTCTGGTTGGGCAACCGCCCAAGCAGGGCGAGAAAATTTTTAAAAAAATCGCCTTCCTACACGCTTATTTAATGAACAAATCGGTCGTAAACTACGATTTGTTGCCTTCTGTTTGTACCTGATACCTGTACCTGGTTCAGTCCAAAAATACCCAAAATCAGGTAGGTACAGTTCGAAAGTACCCGATCAGGCATCAGTTAGGTATCAGGTGGGTATTGAAAATCTACCTGATAATCAGGTACAGGTACAGGTATACCTGATCCACAGTAAGGACGGCCCCTAAATGCTCCCACATGGTGTGGATTCTGATTAACAAGTGATCTTAATACATAAATTGATTATTGCGTAACAGTATGCTTGGTATAGCTCATGTTAAGTCGGCAACAGATATGAGCGAACCGAACCGAACGTTTTACTCGAGAGAACAACAAACAAACACGAAGGTGCAACAACAACACACGTAGAGATGAGAAAGAGCGAGTGCGGAAGTATATGCAAATAATTGACAGAATCGCTCTACCAACAAGACATCTAAAAACATGTGTGTGTACAATACAGACAATACGTAAAGACAACAGTAAAGGAAACCTAACGCACAAACACTGCATCTGTGTGTGAGTATTTTATGCAGTATTTGAAGTGCACCTCTACAATTAATATACAGTATAGATAAAAAAAATGTCCCATCGCTTTTTCGGCCTTCACTCAAACGTTTCGTTCTCAGTAACTTCTTTACCGATTTGGCTCAAATTTTCAGAAAAAATTAACAACATGGTTGGCTAAATATTCTGCAAGTTTAGTGCCAAAATTCCGACTCATACTGGTTTTATGACCCGAAAACTAGGAATGAGGGTGGTCCACGCAAATTTATTTTTTTTCGGTAATACAAGGAGCACAATCCTGAAACTTGCAGGAATGATTGGTGTTGCTACTGGGCATAACATATTAAGCGGGCAGCCCTGTAGCTCAAAGGGCACTAAAATGGGGGAATTTCAAAAACATGAGTGAAAATCCCATAGTTAAGAAATCTGCACCTTCTAGAATCAAAGCACTGAATCTGTTGTTAATCAACATAGATTGTAGCAGAAAGTTCGACAAATAAATGAACCTGATATTTAAGCTCTGTTCCACACCATAGTAACCATCCCTGCAGCGTTTTTTGAAAATTGAAAATCTTTAGAATCGTCATTTTGCCGGTTTTACGAAGAAAAGTCATATTTCGTCATGTTTTTAAAATTCCCCATTTTAGTGCCCTTTGAGCTACAGGGCTGCCCGCTTAGTATGTTATGCCCAATAGCAACATCAATCATTCCTGCAAGTTTCAGGCCTGTACTCCTTGTATTACCGAAAAAAATTAAATTTGCGTGGACCACCCTCATTCCTAGTTTTCGGGTCATAAAACCAGTATGAGTCGGAATTTTGGCACCACACTTGCTGAGTATTTAGCCAACCATGTTGTTAATTTTTGCTGAAAATTTGAGCCAAATCGGTAAAGAAGTGACTGAAAACGAAACGTTTGAGTGAAGGCCGAAAAAGCGATGGGACATTTTTTTATCTATACTGTATGTAACAGGTCATCCGCCGAAGGGGAGGGTGGGGGTTGGGAACTAAAAACGCTCAAAAATCGCTAATTTGGGCTCAAACACAGCTAAAAGTGTTCTTGCGAGAAAATCGGAGAGGGGGTCATAAAAATCGTCTTGGGCCTGGCCTAAGTCGGGTCCGGGTGAGGGCAGACCCCACGACCCTTCTGTTACACAAGGTGTAGCTGCTTGAAAGAGAAAATTGTCAAAGATAAATTCTGGTGATTAAAGCGTGTTAATTTTTAATGACTAGTTTTGAATTATAGTGGGTATTTTTAGTTTTATACTATCGCACTGCACTGTATTTTGCTAGTTCGCTTAACCAGTGGTAGCAATTATTGCTGTAAACAATTGAATCTTCATACATGTAAATACGCGATTATTATAGAAGCTACAGGAGCATACTAAAGACCAGTCCAATTACCTTTTCATATTCATTCATAGGAGCTAACAAAACAATCCTAACAAAAGATTCCTTATGAATATACAATATACATGGCACAATAACAGGAATCTTAGGTATCTCTGCTCTGTAGAAAAGCTTATCAGGCATCTGAAAGAATGTTGTTGCGCTTAATCCTAGGTAAGTTTCTTTATCAAAATATGTATAATGCTAAACTGATTACTAGAAATTATTCTAGTGCAGACGTTTTCTCACTCCTCTCAGCAAATTTCTGGAAAATTCCAACAATTTATATATCGCAATTCTAAAAATGATAATTTCATTTTATTTCTTAAATTAATTTTTTTTTAAAATTGTCTGTATGTAATACGTATTACAGTCAGGCACTTAACGCCGTTTATGGTACCGACACCATATATGGTACCGGCGGGCACCATCTAAGGTGTCGATGCCATTAACGGCGTTAAGTGCCTCACTGGTATTAGAACCAGAAGCAATAATAACGCATGACAATTGCAACCTTCTGACAAAAATCAGGAAAGTCACAATACTATTCTTTCAGCTCTGCTGCCAATCACTACGCTTTGCAAAGAGTTTAACGTTGGGCTGTACCTGACAAACAACTACAACAACGACATAAATCTGTTGGTTATCAAAGGTAAAAAGTGCTGGAACAGTTACTTACTCACATCACAGAGAATCCATCCCAACGGTAAGTACCAAAACACCGAAGGTCATCAATTCATACTCGTGTCGTCGAAAAATGTCGATCGACGACATTTTGTAATATGGATGATGCCGCGCGGCGTGTTGGAGCGTATATTACAAAATGTCGGCCCGACAGAAATGTCGCCGATCGACACACCTCAACCTTTTCAGAGACATTTAAAGTAATCACAACCCCTTTGAATGGAACAAAATGCAACTTAATCGAAAAGAAACTCTTTTTATATGTTGGTAGCTATGAGGATGACAACACGATTTACTGCTGCGCGTTGTACTCATATGATGCGTTTGGAAAAAAAGGCAGATTCCAGCTGGTTAACTCAGACCACAAGATATGTACCAAACATGGCGCCCCCCATAGAAGCAGTTATCCTCCCTGTCACAAAATTCGCTATGTACACCAGCCGCCTAATGTGTACATAATTGTTGCAAACAGAAAACTCTTCAACTGGTCTCTCGACATCATCAACCGTGACCCCGGCACTCTATTGCCCATACAGATGAAAATTTTATTGGACAAGAACACTCGACCTTGTGTTGGCATACCGAATGAGTTATGGAAGTTTAATGAGATCGCCCCTGGACGTGAGAGAGTTTACTCATCATGTAGCAGGTCATCCGCCGAAGGGGAGAGAGTTGGTATCTGGCCCCAGCCAGGGGTCTGAGGCAATATTCTAGGGAGGGGGCTGGGTACGGTACTAAAAAGTACATAAATCGCAAAAAATCGCAATGTTGGGCTAAAAATCGCAAAAAATCCCAAGTAGCGCTCAAACACAGCTAAAAAATGCTGTTTTACAGGCGATTTTGGCAATTTTAGTGTCTGAAATTGTAATAGTCCCAAAAATTTGCTCAATAAATTACTTCTCAGAAAAATTGAAGAGGGGTCGGAAAATTGTGTCTGGAGGGTGTACCGATCGGTGGTCTGGCCTAACTCGAGGGGGAGCAGACCGTCCCGGACCCCCTGTTATATGGATGATTTTACTTACTGTACCAGAAGGTTTCGGGGGTTAGTTACCCCTAGCTGAAAAGGCCAAACGCCCTCATCCCTACTCCAGAGAAATAAATTAGGGACCTCCTCCTCCAAGGCTCCAGAATCGTAATTTTCGGCTACAAATCGTAAAAAAGTCGATAACTTCGGCTAGAGTACTGTTTTACAGGCGGTTTTAGCAATTTTGCTACCTGAAATTCTAAAAAATGGCCGAAAAAGTTACTTGCCAGGCAGGCAGAACTTTTTTGCAGTTTTTTTTTTAAATTTCAGCCATTAAAATTGCTAAAATCATCTGTGAAACAGCACTGTTTAACTGTTCAGATACTGGCCGAAATTAGCATTTTTTACGATTTAAAGCCGAAATTTGCCATTTTTGACTGCTTTTAGTACCTACCCCCTTTGCCAGAACTCGGGCTCACAATCATTCTCTCCAGCGAAACGCGGATGACCTGTCACATGCATGTACGTGTATGCTGTCAAACGTAACGAACACACTTGTTCGTTTGTTCGTTCGTTCGTATGTTCATTTGTTCGTTCATTCATTCATTCGTTCGTGCGTGCGTGCGTTCATTCGTTCGTTCATTTGTTTGTTCATTCGTTCATTCGTTCGTTTGTTCGTTCATTTGTTCGTTCGTTCGTTTGTTCGTTCGTTCATTCGTTTGTTTGTTTGTTTGTTTGTTTGTTTGTTTGTTCGTTCGTTTATTTGTTTGTTTGTTTGTTCGTTCGTTCGTTCATTCGTTCGTTTGTTTGTTCGTTCGTTCGTTTGTTCGTTCGTTCGTTCATTCGTTCGTTCGTTCGTTCGTTCATTCGTTCGTTCGTTCGTTCGTTCGTTCATTCGTTCGTTTGTTCGTTCGTTCGTCCATTCGGTTGTTCATTTGTTCATTTGTTTGTTCGCTCATTCGTTTATTTGTTTTCATTCATTTGTTCGTTCATTCGTTCGTTCATTTGTTCTTTTGATCATTCGTTCGTTCGTTCATTTGTTCTTTTGTTCATTCGTTCGTTTGTTCATTCGTTCTTTTGTTCATTCGTTCATTCGTTTATTCGTTCGTTTGTTTGTTCGTTTGTTTGTTTGTTTGTTCATTTGTTCGTTCATTCGGTTGTTCATTTGTTCATTTGTTTGTTCGTTCATTCGTTTATTTGTTTTCGTTCATTTGTTCATTCATTCATTCATTCATTCGTTCATTTGTTCTTTTGTTCATTCGTTTGTTCGTTCATTCGTTCTTTTGTTCATTCGTTTGTTCGTTCATTCATTCTTTTGTTCATTCATTCGTTCGTTCATTTGTTCTTTTGTTCATTCGTTCGTTCGTTCATTTGTTCTTTTGTTCATTCGTTCGTTCGTTCATTCGTTCTTTTGTTCATTCATTCGTTTGTTCGTTCATTTGTTTGTTTGTTTGTTTGTTCGTTTGTTCGTTCGTTTGTTTGTTTGTTTGTTCGTTCGTTCGTTCGTTCGTTTGTTCGTTCGTTCGTTCGTTCGTTCGTTCGTTCGTTCGTTCGGTTGTTCATTTGTTCATTTGTTTGTTCGTTCATTCGTTTATTTGTTTTCGTTCATTTGTTCGTTCATTCATCATTCGTTCGTTCATTTGTTCTTTTGTTCATTCGTTCATTCATTCGTTCGTTGGTTCATTCGTTGGTTCGTTCGTTGGTTCGATGGTTCGTTTGTTCGTTTGTTGGTTCGTTCGTTCGTTCGTTCGTTCGTTTGTTTGTTTGTTCGTTCGTTCGTTCGTTCGGTCGGTCGGTCGTTTGTTTGTTTTTGAGCTCCACTGTCCTTTCGGACAGCTCAGGACACCCCTCATTCTTTTCAGAGCCCTTGAATGGGGTAGCCCTGCCTACAAACTGCCCTCCCTTGCTGCCAATAGGTGCTTAGGCAGCGCTGGTATGGTTCCCATTTACCTACTGGGCATCACCGGCTTTCGGCGGTCTGGATTGGGCTTTACATCCACTACTTCCAGTCGCTTTGACCGGTTTCAAAATCCACAAACAACCACTCTTACGGATGCCAGGGCCGCCGTGACACACAGGATAGCGTAAACTAGCCGTGGCCAAGATGCGCCTAAACATGCAGTTTCACTTTCAGAAGACAAACACTTCATCTTCAGCGCTTTGACCGAATTTGTGGTTGACGGCGACAACTTATGTATATACGACAAGAAAATAGGAGTGTTCATAGGCACCAATGTCAGTTCGGAGGCTCCGGAATTCTACTGCTGTTCCTTTCTCTACATAAACACGTTCGCTAACCAGTCCTATAAATTAGAGGTCATCCATTACGACAAGTGCAAAGGTCGAGGCGGTCCGAGGGTCAAACATGAAGATGAACTTCCAAAACAGTCCTGTCTCTATGTCAAAGAAATAGTGCACACCCACCGTTTGCAATGGGTGATTGAGATTAATAAAAACTTCAACCGAACTACAGTAAACATACTGTAACTGAATAAAGAATAAAGGACTTGGTTTGTTTTGTGTGCACCCATTAGTACAGTACGGTCATGTCCCGTTAATCCGGATATTCGCCTTCCAGACAAGATTAGGCCAGGTCCCAATTTCCCCCATGTTATATGACTGGTCAATCCGGATCCGGATTCGCTAATCTGGACAGAAGATTTGGGGTCCCAACTTAGATTCGTTTAATTTTGACAAAATCCATACGCAATTACTCAATTCAGGTGTGAATTTTCAATTGAATAATGCTTTTGGTTGAGTCAGAATGTGATTATTTTTGCCTATTTAAGAGCTATAATCAGCT
The DNA here is from genome assembly GCA_030248155.1 of Sabatieria punctata. Classification (NCBI taxonomy): domain Eukaryota; kingdom Metazoa; phylum Nematoda; class Chromadorea; order Araeolaimida; family Comesomatidae; genus Sabatieria; species Sabatieria punctata. The sequence goes on from JASANB010003819.1 coordinate 193,935, forward strand.
GAAATAAGTTTTTGGGTTTTAATTAGGAGGGTCAGTTGCAGAATCTGATGTGCAACTAACAAAAATCTGCCAGGTAGACCCAATATGATATTGCATATACATACATATATGCATGGTTTTTGACATGCATGTATGCATTGTTTGATATTGCATATTGCATATATGCGTCCAACCGCAGTGAATATTGATTTGGTTAAAAGAAGCAGTGTGACGTGAAGTGAAGCTAAAACTACACTAACATTTTTCTAACAACGAACCAACTTTGGGAGAGGGAGTAGGGTCAGAAGGCTAATAATCCGTCAAATTCGATATCGTAATAAATGTGCTTCTGCGTACCCTCAAAAAGTGCAAAATTACAAAGAATTCCTTGTGATTATAGGGAATTTTTGATAAAAATTGTTGTCAGCTGGATAAATAATACCGATTCCCAGATTCCCAAAATAATCGGTATACCGGGTATGGGTATTAATTAAAATACCTGGAATCGGTAGGTATTGAAGCAATATGTGATTCAGTGTGAGTGTTTGTAGTATCAAGTTATCGAGTGGTTGTGTATGTGCGTGCGCTTGAGTGTGTGCGTGTGTTGTGTTGTGTGTCCGTATAGCCCGTATAGCCTTTGTCTAACGATGAATTATTAGTCTGTACGTGTGCTCCATCCATATATAGCTCTTTACACTTTCTGCAGGAAAAGGCTGTCAATGTACCAAAAAAGATGCTGGTATATTCTGTTATAAGTAAGTGTCTTTTGACTAGATCCGCTTGTAATTCCTTTTTATTTGCTTAACATTTTTGTAGCCTTACCTCAGCACTATAATCTGGGTTTCTGTTTAGAGCCAAAAGAGTTTTTATAGTCTAGTATGGCACTATAGTACATCGGATCGGACTTTTTATGAGCATTGTATAGAATTGTCTGTTTGCAGTATTCTTGTCCACTGTGAGGCTATTGCAAAGCAACCCTCTGTATTGGAAGATGTCAGTTATAAACGACTACACCACTGGTATAGACCTTGAAGTGCTTCCAACAACAAAGTGCTGGATCACTCATGGCTTCACAAAGCAACTTGTCCAGGCTGGTCGTAAGACTCTGCATTTTAGTCAAACTAAACAAATTATTGAGTGGTCAAGGTACCTCTCCCGTAGTCCTTGATTGCGCCGGCACAGTTGGTGTAGTGGTTTAGGCGCGACGTCGTGCGTTCATCCTCTGGGCGCGGCAAGTGCAAAGAGTTGGTGGTCGGCACAAAGCTGAACCCAGGCCACCGAAAGCTGGTCACAGTGAGTAGGTAAATGGGAACCGACTGGAGCTGCCTAAGCACCTAAAGCTACAATAGCAACCACACATGTGTTGGGACAAACGGGAACGGGGACAGCTAACACTAAGACCCGCGCAGACTGACACCGAGCATGTGTTTAGGCTAGTAGCGAAGGCAGCAAAGAAAGGGCAGGATGATATGGGTGTGAGTGATGGGCCCGCAGTGTGACCTAACGCAGGGGTTACGACGGCCCCTCCCAGACAATCCATCTGTCCGTCCGTCCGTCCGTCCGTCCGTCCGTCCGTCCGTCCGTCCGTCCGTCCGTCCGTCCGTCCGTCTGTCCATCCGTCCATCCGTCTGTCCGTCCGTCCGTCTGTCCGTCCGTCCATCCGTCCGTCCGTCCGTCCGTCCGTCCGTCCGTCCGTCCGTCCGTCCGTCCATCCGTCCGTCCGTCCGTCCGTC
>JASANB010003820.1:0-22871 GCA_030248155.1 Sabatieria punctata
TAGCAATATATTGACAATGCCTGGAGAACTTTAAATTTGAGGATACTATGACGCCTAGGTCAACAATTTGATCCACTGCTGGTAACAGAGTTTCTCTTATTTGATAAACAGTTCTTGCATTTCCGTATCCTAAGTGCAAAACAGAACATTTTTGAATAGCCACATCCAGTTGCATTTGTGTAGCCCACTCATAAACATTAAGTAAATCGTCTTTTAGCATATCGTTTTGACAAAATCTGCTAGTTGCAAAATATAATTTTGCATCATCTGCGTAAAGTTTCAAATGTGAAAAACGTATAACCTTTTCAAGATCATTTATGTAAATTAAAAAAAGAACAGGGCCTAACAAACTACCCTGGGGAACACCAGAAGTCACACTTTCTAAAGAGGAAGAATTACCATCCAGATGAACATACTGTTTTCTATCAGTAAGGTAAGCACATAACCATGCTAACAGAGTACCAGAGATCCCTATTTGTCGAAGTTTAAATAACAACTTTGGATGAGATACACTGTCAAAAGCTTTTGCTATGTCGAGATATATAATGTCTACTGTTTGATGGGTATCCAACATACTTGTCCAATCGCTGAGGCAAGAAAGTAACTGGGTAACAGTAGAGCGCTTACTCAAAAAACCATGTTGCGCTGTTGATATCTTATTATAGGTCCTTAAATAATTTACCAAACATTCCCTAACAATTGACTCCAAAACTTTACTAGAAGCACAAAGCAGACTAATCGGTCTGTAATTTTGAACACTTGAATGTGAACCTTTTTTATGCAACGGTATAATCTTAGATACCTTCCATTCATTAGGCAATTTTTGAGAAGCCAACGAAAAACTAAAAATTCGTTCAAGAGGGAAAGCGATAACAGAACTGAGTTTACGCAAAAAGAATTGATGTATTTCATCAGGACCAGCGGATTTCTGGAGACGCCAACTGAGACAAATCAGTTATTGCATCTACTAAATCAACATTGTACGACGATGGAAGTGGTGCTTCAATAAAACATTCAGTAACTTAAGGTTTTCCATCGTCCATAGTAAACAATGAAGCAAAATATTTACATTTAAATAATTCTGACTTTCTCACTAGAATTTGAGACGGGAAATTAAGTGTTGGATTCAAGCTTCCGAATTTCTGTGAAAGCAGGATAGACGTGAGATCTTGCAAATCATAGAAAAACGATTCGTAAATGCTGATGTTAAGACAGCATTTTCTGCTAAAAATTCAAATGGCTCTGCTTGCTTCAATCTCAGAACCTCCACGAACGGCGATTAATGAGTTTTGCCCTTGATGAACATCGGTGAAATTTTTCTTGGCTTTGAGTGGATGGACGAGAAATTGGGTTGGGTTCTGGTCAAATTGAGGTGGGGAAAACCCCGGCCCGCCCCTCGCAGCCCATCGCCGCGTACTGTATGTTGCATAGATAACCATTTTACTGTTTTGGAACGTTGCTGTTTGGAAACCGGAACTGAACAGGGGGCGTGCAAAGAGTACATATTGGTATTTTTGCCCATTTTCGGACTTCTCCCCCGGATAATCGCCCGTAATAATTTCATGACCCTCCTCCCCTAATTACGTAATAATTTGGCTATCCCCCGGAATTTCAATTTTTTGAAGAAGGGTTAGAGCCGAAAATTTTCCGTTCAATTCTATACAAATGATTTTTTTATTAAAAAGCATAGCATCTGTATACAGTAACGAATTGATAATTTTCTTGTTTTTCTTTGACGATGACCTGATGCAATTTTGTACATGTACGTATAACCTTTTAGTTTTACATGGAAGCGATCATTAGATAGCGTTTTGTTAAAGATGAAACCAAAGTGTTTTATACTGGATTTTAAGGCTGCTTCTAGCCTGCTTGACTGATAATCGATAGTATCTAAACCAGAGTTCGTGCGGGACCCAAAAAGTCAGGGAATTTGGTGTCCAGTCAGTTAAAAAATTGATAACTAGCAGAATCCTCTCTCCTTCAGGGGCCCTGTCAGAGCTTTGCACACCACCCTTTTGAAAATCGGACTTCTAACTTTCCCACAACTACTACCAACTTGAAATTTTACCCTCAGAATACCATTTAAGAGCCGGTCTCTGACAGCATCGACCCTGTCTCCCATGCCCTATTGAGAGTTGAAATTTTGACTTTCACCGATTCCGCCCAAATTTGGTGTGGTAGTAGCATCTGATGAGTTATACTGGACCTGCAAAGATTAGTTCGATTCAACGCCCCAGAGTGGAATAATGCGCTCCAGAAATTTTCGCTCCTTAACTATGGGACGAAAAATTTGGAGCTTATTTTCTTGGGAATTAGTGCGAGTTGCGAATTAATATTTGGGTCTTTTATTAGTTGCTTGAATGTCTCTCAAACGCACTGCTTAGATTTACAAATTTCGGAAAAAAAATGCTTTTCGAGCCCCTTTGACCCCATAAAACCCCCCAAAATACCTCTCAGACTGCGCTGTTTTATTTCATAACTTTGTAGCGCTATGATTTCTGCATTTATTGGTGTAGCCAAATTTGGCATTTGGGCTGCGGAACAACGTCATTTTTGGCCTCAAAGAAATTTTATCCAGTCAGAAAACTGCACAGGTTGACCCAAAAATACAGGAATTTACTTCCAGCTTTTGATTGAGAAGTCGGATCTCTTAGGCTTCGGTCTCATTTGAAAGAGCGTGCCCTGGCCGATCGAACAGTTGGTCGCCAGCCAAAAAACAAACCACACAGTCCGGTACTGAAAGAGTCTATAATGAGCACGTTCAGCACATTGCGCTTTTCTTCCCTTTTTGAGTTTTTAATACTGTTATTTTAATAGTGAAATTTTATTTTAATTTAATATTAATATAATAGAACTAGCCGATTTTAATTTTAATTTAATATTAATATAATAGTCCCCTGTTAGTTTTAATTTAGATTTAATATTAATACTATTAAATAACAATTTTAATAGTATTTTAATAGCATTTTAATATAGATTCTAAAAATGAACTTCAAAAGTTTTGTACACACTTTACCGAATTGGAGAAACAACATCAATAGATTGAAGTTGTTAGTTTAAGTTGAAAAAATAATCAGAGATCCAACATAGAAGCATTTTCTCTGTAAATTCATGTCCATTCTTATCAAAATGATTTTGTCTGAACATGGTTTTTTTAAGCATACATGTAACAGAGGAGTCCGGGGGGGTCTGCCCCCCACTCGAGTTAGGCCAGACCTCCCAGATGGGGATGGGGACCCCTCCCTCGAGACGACTTTTCCGACCCCGTTCCGATTTTTCTGGCAAGTAATTTTTTGAGCAAATTTTTCTGAAATTTCAGACGCAAAACTTTCTGAAATTTCAGACGCAAAAATTGCCAAAATCGCCTGTAAAGCAACACTTTTTAGCTGTATTTCAGCCCAAATTAGCGATTCTTGACGATTTTAGCCGAAAAATTGCGATTTTTGAGCGTTTTTAGTGCCCAAACCCCTCCCAAAATTTGGGCTCAGACCCACCACCAACCCCGTCTCCCTTCCACAGATGACCTGTTAAGATATTCGAAATTGCATTCGAACAGAACCTAGGAATTAAAATTTGAAAGAAAAATATTGATGCATAGTTATGAAGACATTTTGACAGGAAAAGACTGGTACATAGGTTATTAAGTAGACTGTGGTCCTTTTATCATTCATGCCTATTACTGAAAAGTTCCACAGTTTCAAGATTCGAGATTCAGAGGGCTGTCAGGCACCTTCAATTTTATCATTTTCTGAGGTAAAATTCTGATTTAAATTCTAGTATGCAGGTAACTCCATCATTTTCAAAAAAGGAAAAACTATTAAAATGCTAATAAAAAACTATAAAAATTAAATTTTAATAATCATCCCCTCTTTGCATTTTTAATTTAATTTAATATAATAGTAGGCCCTCAATTTTAATATCAATATAGATTTAATACTATTAAAATGGCACTATTAATAATAGTTTTATTTTAATATTAATATATTAAAATAACGAGTAGTTTTAAGAGCTAGTTCGCGAGAGAATCGACCACGTATGTATGTATGTATGTATGTATGTATGTATGTATGTATGTATGTATGTATGTATGTATGTATGTATGTATGCATGTATGTATGTATGTATGTATGTATGTATGTATGTATGTATGTATGTATTACGCAAATTTTGTTTAGACCATTCATTAGAAACTGCAAGGTCACAGACCAGCACAGACAAAAGAGCAAACCCAAGAATGTCTATAAGGTCTAAGATCAGTCAAGCGGATCATCTGTCTCTGTTGCACCACAATTCATCCTCGTTTTTGAAACGGTTTTAAACTTCTCATCGTTTATCATCGCGCTGTACAAAAATGGTCATCAGTATCTTGGGGCTGTTCAACATAAAGTTCATCTTCATCCTCAAGGACTAAAACCTAATGGCCAACTAAACCATTATGGACTAGCAATTCATTGAACAAATAGTGGGTTGCAATTACTTTCAGTTCGCTGCCGCTTTTGGATGGGGCCGTTTTGGCCTAGCCTGCCTGCTCCCCAGACAGAATGAGAAGAAAATCGATACTGTGATAATACATACATACATACATACATACATACATACATACATACATACATACATACATACATACATATACAATACATACATACATACATACATAATCAAACAAACAAACAAACAAACAAACAAACAAACTCTTAAACAAACAAACAAACAAACAAACAAACAAACAAACAAACAAACAAACAAACAAACAAACAAACGTTGGTCGATTCTCTCGCGAACTACAGGGTGTCTCAAAAAAATGATCACATTTCTTTTTACTGCCATTTCCGCAAATTTTGACCAAATAGGCTGAAATTTGGACCATAGGTGCCAAAAGTCGGGCAATCTTATGTGTTAAAGTTTGGTGCACTAGGCTTGACTCAATCCCGAGAAATTTCAAAAAAAGTGAAATTTGGTTATTTCAATAGTGAAAGGCGGTCACCGAAAAATGGAAACATTTCCTTTTCCTATATCTTTTCTAATTTTTGACGGAATTGGATGAAATTTGGATGTAAACGCAGAAGTTCAGGGTAATTCGTGTGTAAAAAGTTGACGCATGAACTCCAACGCTATCGTTAGAGTTTAGGCGATAATGTAGTGTAACGTTTTTCGGTGACCGGCTTTTGGTATTGAAATTACCAAATTTCACTTCTTTTGAAATTTCTCGAGAATTGGTCAAGCTTAGTGCACCAAATTTTAACACATAAAATTGCCCGAGTTTGGGCACCTATGGTCCACATTTCAGCCCATTTGGTCAAAATTTGCGGAAATGGCAGTGAAAAGAAATGTGATCATTTTTTCGGTGACCGGCTTTCACTATTGATTTAACAAATTTCACTTTTTTTGAAATTTCTCGGGAAGGAGTCAAGCCTAGTGCACCAAACTTTAACACATAAAATTGCCCGAGTTTTGGCACATATGGTCCAAATTTCAGCCTATTTGGCCAAAATTTGCGGAAATGGCAGTAAAAAGAAATGTGATCATTTTTTGAGACACCCTGTAGCTCTTAAACACTCAAAAAAGAAGAAAAGCGCAATGTGCTGAACGTGCTCATTATAGACTCTTTCAGTACCGGACTGTGTGGTTCGTTTTTGGCTGGCGACCAACTGTTCGATCGGCCAGGGCGCGCTCTTTCAAATGAGACCGAAGCCTAAGAGATCCGACTTCTCAATCAAAAGCTGGAAGTAAATTCCTGTATCTTTGGGTCAACCTGTGCAGTTTTCTGACTGGATAAAATTTCTTTGAGGCCAAAAATGACGTTGTTCCGCAGCCCAAATGCCAAATTTGGCTACACCAATAAATGCAGAAATAATAGCGCTACAAAGTTCTGAAATAAAAAAGCGCAGTCTGGGGGGGGTATTTTGGGGGGTTTTATGGGGTCAAGGGGGCCGAAAATAATTTTTTTCCGAAATTTGTAAATCTAAGCAGTGCGTTTGAGAGACATTCAAGCAACTAATAAAAGACCCAAATATTAATTCGCAACTCGCACTAATTCCCGAGAAAATAAGCTCCAAATTTTTCGTCCCATAGTTAAGGAGCGAAAATTTCCGGAGCGCATTATTCCACTCTGGAGCGTTGAATCGAACTAATCTTTGCAGGTCCAGTATAACTCATCAGATGCTACTACCACACCAAATTTGGGCGGAATCGGTGAAAGTCAAAATTTCAACTCTCAATACCAAGGGTCGATCGGCCCAGAGACCGGCTCTTAAATGCGTTTTTAACAGCCAATTTTTAAAATTCCAACCCTTGTTAGAATGTTCTCACTCTGGTTGGTCAGAGAAATTTGGCTCTGGTCAGGGAATCGCTCACGAACCCTGTAAAAGATCGAGTCGATAAGTGTTACCCTTATCCCTTTGCATATGACCGATTTTTCACCTATCGCATAAGAACGCTATACGCGATAGCTGTTTTTTCTCTTTACGCGATAGGTGCCTGTTCTTTACGCGACAGGTGCCTGTTCTATACGCGATAGGTGCCTGTTCTATAGGCGATAGGTGCCTGTACTATAGGCGATAGGTGCCTGTTCTATACGCGATAGGTGCCTGTACTATAGGCGATAGGTGCCTGTTCTATACGCGATAGGTGCCTGTTCTATACGCGATAGGTGCCTGTTCTATACGCGATAGGTGCCTGTTCTATACGCGATAGCTGCACAAACTTTTACGCCCCACTGTAGGACACTGGCAGATGAACAAACAAGAACCAGAGTAAAGTTCATATTTTGATAGGGTTGTTTCGAGCCGCTTCTTTTAACCATTTGCAGGGCCTGGGGTCGCAGAATTCATAGTCGTTACAGAAATGCCACAACCAGTGACAGTTGCGCACTCACCAATAGCAACACCTTCTGGTCATCGTTTGGTTGCTGCTTGACGTAGATCCCACTTGGTCATGCGCAATTGCATGGGTTCAAATTATGCCTTCAAGTCGACCACATTGTGGTCGTGACTGGCACCGGCCGTGGCACCTGTTATTCATAGCGGCCTGCAAATTTCAATTTTAGAAAATGACCACAAAGTTTGTCAGGAGAATAACCCGATCGCGCAAACCGGGGTTTGGCGCGAATTGTTTACAACAGTTCGGATTTTGCCTAATTACGTATGCGCGAATTGTTTCGAACAGTTCGCGCCGGCATCTTATAACGTGTGTATGACTCATATCGAACAGTTCGCGGCCAATTCGCGCGGCGCGAACAGTTTAAAAACGCGAATCGTTGGGGTGGGCGCCAGGCGCACAGGGTTTGCAGGTGGGGGATAACCGAAAAGTCGACCGTTCCAGAGCACTTTTTTTAGCTGTTTTCGGGACCCAACCAACCGCCACCCTCAAAACACTTTTTTAACTGTTTCGGGGACCCAAGCGCCACCCTTAAAACACTTTTTTAACTGTTTCGCGGACCCAACCGCCACCCTCAAAACACTTTTTTAATTGTTTTGGGGACCCAACCGCCACCCTCAAAACACTTTTTTAATTGTTTCGGGGACCCAACCGCCACCCTCAAAACACTTTTTTAACTGTTTCGGGGACCCATCCATCCGCCACCCTCAAAACACTTTTTTAACTGTTTCGGGGACCCATCCATCCGCCACCCTCAAAACACTTTTTTAACTGTTTCGGGGACCCATCCATCCGCCACCCTCAAAGCACTTTTTTAACTGTTTCGGGGACCCAACCGCCACCCTCAAAACACTTTTTTAACTGTTTCGGGGACCCATCCGCCACCCTCAAAACACTTTTTTAACTGTTTCGGGGACCCATCCGCCACCCTCAAAACACTTTTTTAACTGTTTCGGGGACCCAACCGCCACCCTCAAAACACTTTTTTAATTGTTTCGGGGACCCATCCGCCACCCTCAAAACACTTTTTTAGTTGTTTCGGGGACCCATCCGCCACCCTCAAAACACTTTTTTAATTGTTTTGGGGACCCATCCGCCACCCTTAAAACACTTTTTTAACTGTTTCGGGGACCCAACCGCCACCCTCAAAACACTTTTTTAACTGTTTCGGGGACCCATCCGCCACCCTCAAAACACTTTTTTAACTGTTTCGGGGACCCATCCATCCGCCACCTTCAAAACACTTTTTTAACTGTTTCGGGGACCCATCCATCCGCCACCCTCAAAACACTTTTTTAACTGTTTCGGGGACCCAACCGCCACCCTCAAAACACTTTTTTAACTGTTTCGGGGACCCATCCGCCACCCTCAAAAACACTTTTTTAACTGTTTCGGGGACCCAACCGCCACCCTCAAAACACTTTTTTAACTGTTTCGGGGACCCATCCGCCACCCTCAAAACACTTTTTTAACTGTTTCGGGGACCCATCCGCCACCCTCAAAAACACTTTTTTAACTGTTTCGGGGACCCATCCGCCACCCTCAAAAACACTTTTTTAACTGTTTCGGGGACCCATCCGCCACCCTCAAAAACACTTTTTTAACTGTTTCGGGGACCCATCCGCCACCCTCAAAACACTTTTTTAACTGTTTCGGGGACCCATCCGCCACCCTCAAAACACTTTTTTAACTGTTTCGGGGACCCAACCGCCACCCTCAAAACACTTTTTTAATTGTTTTGGGGACCCATCCGCCACCCTCAAAAACACTTTTTTAACTGTTTCGGGGACCCAACCGCCACCCTCAAAACACTTTTTTTAACTGTTTCGGGGACCCAACCGCCACCCTCAAAACACTTTTTTAACTGTTTCGGGGACCCATCCGCCACCCTCAAAACACTTTTTTAACTGTTTCGGGGACCCAACCGCCACCCTCAAAACACTTTTTTAATTGTTTTGGGGACCCATCCGCCACCCTCAAAACACTTTTTTAACTGTTTCGGGGACCCATCCGCCACCCTCAAAAACACTTTTTTAACTGTTTCGGGGACCCATCCGCCAACCTCAAAAACACTTTTTTAACTGTTTCGGGGACCCATCCGCCACCCTCAAAAACACTTTTTTAACTGTTTCGGGGACCCATCCGCCACCCTCAAAACACTTTTTTAACTGTTTCGGGGACCCAACCGCCACCCTCAAAACACTTTTTTAACTGTTTCGGGGACCCATCCGCCACCCTCAAAACACTTTTTTAACTGTTTCGGGGACCCATCCATCCGCCACCCTCAAAACACTTTTTTAACTGTTTCGGGGACCCAACCGCCACCCTCAAAACACTTTTTTAACTGTTTCGGGGACCCAACCGCCACCCTCAAAACACTTTTTTAATTGTTTTGGGGACCCATCCGCCACCCTCAAAAACACTTTTTTAACTGTTTCGGGGACCCATCCGCCACCCTCAAAAACACTTTTTTAACTGTTTCGGGGACCCATCCGCCACCCTCAAAACACTTTTTTAACTGTTTCGGGGACCCAACCGCCACCCTCAAAACACTTTTTTAATTGTTTTGGGGACCCAAACGCCACCCCAAGGTGGAGGCCGACAACACTCGGCCACCCCTGCTATGTAAGTCTACTTTGTATGTATTTAGCGATTTATGACTTTTTAGCCTAAAATAAAATTTCGAATTTTTAGAGCGTTTTTAGCACACAACCCCAAGACCCCCTAGGCCGGCGCCAGGAACTTGTAGGCTAACATTTTTGGCTTCGAAGAGGTAAAATTTTTAAATCCTGCGGGGTGGTAGGAGCGCCTGAGGGGGGTATTGAGGGGGTTTTTGGTAAGCCAAAAAGACCGATTTTAAAACAAAATCAAGAAACTTTGGCTTATTTTTCATTTTAAATAAGTCAAAATAAGCTATTCTGAGCTCATTTACACCTAATCCAGGCATATTTTAATCATAATTTTCTATACAAAATTCTTCCAAAAAATTCCGCAGGGGGTAGCGGCCGGCTGAGGGGATGATGGGTCAGAACCTGAGGAGGGCCAACCCCCCTCAGCCCCTCCCTTTGCCCATGTCTGCCTTGTACCACACACCCCAACCGCTTTCCCTTCAGCGGACGACCTGTTACATGAGGTTAACCAATCTACATACGGACTTGAAAATATTTGAAGAGGTCAGCTTCTTAGCAGAACCAGTTAAATTCTGACGGATTTTGGCACATGACCACTTCATTGCATGGACAATTATTGGATAGGCGAATTTGCGAAAAGCAAAAAAGAAGAAAATTAAACACAAAATCATTCGATCCTGAAAATAACCTGACACAACCGGCACAAAACATTGTAAGAGAAATGGGAGGAGCAGTTGGCAAAATCAAGTAGCAATTTTTTTTTTTTTGCCGGTAAAATGGGTTGGGGGTAATCTTAATCCGAAGAACTGGGGGTGGGCCTGCCAGGTTTTAGGGGTCGCGTCGATTTTGGTGGGTGGAGTCGGGAACAAGAGTCAACGCTATAGGTGGGTGGGTGGGGTCGTTTGGGGATGATTGAGCTAGGGTGGGTGTGGGCAAACCCCCAGACCCCCCCGTGGCCATGTATGGCGCCAGGGACTGGCCAGCCCGGCCGGGTTCGAACCATGCTCCATGCACAAATCACTGACAAAACAAAACTAACCGGTAGATTTCCGTTTCAGACATCTGCATGGAATCTTTTCGGCTTCTGCTATGAAACATCTCCAGAACTTTGCTGCGCCTCCATACGGAGATGATCGAACAAAAAAGGCAGCTTCCTTGTCGAACCTCCTCAAAAAATTATTTTCTCCTCTGTTCTCTTTTCACCGCGACCAACTACACCGCAACCTGATAAACCGCGAACACCTACTTTTCTGCATTTTTCAAAAATATGACTCTATCTAAATCATACACGTAACAGGGGGTCTGCTGGGGGGTCTGTCCCCCACCCGACTTAGGCCAGACCCCCCGGATGGGACCCCCTCCGATTTTTCTGGCCATTCCGATTTTTTCAGCAAATTTTTGCTATTTTTTTACAATTTCAGACACAAAAATTGCCAAAATCACCTGCAAAACAGCACTTTTTAGCTGTATTTCAGCCGAAATTAGCGATTTTTGGAGCTTTTTAGTGCCCAACCCCCTCCCAAAATTTAGAACAGACCCCTCCCCGGTCGGCGCCAGACCCCCCCCCCCCCTCCCCCTCGGCGGATGACCTGTTACATGTATGATCTAAATGAACAATTTCATCGAATATATCAATTCGGGTTAGGTGTAGCTGGGGGGGAGTCAGGGAAGGTCAGAAATGAACTAGTATATATTAATTAATTAACTTTCTTATGACTATACAACTCCGGAACGTGCCCTACACTGATGCGTACCCCTAGGGGTATTTATATACATGTATTTGGAAAACAGGCCCTCCCCGGAGCGTGCCCGGTACTGATGGCATCAGTGATGCGTCTATAGGGGTATTTTTACATTTGGAAAACAGGCCCTCCGGAGCGTGCCTATACTGATGCGTCCCCCTAGGGGGTATTTTTATGTTTTTAGAACAGGCCCTCCGCAGCGTGCCCTATCTATACTGATGCGTCCCCTAGGGGTATTCTTATGTTTTTAAAACAGGCCCTCCAGAGCGTGCCTATACTGATGCGTCCCCCCTAGGGGTATTTCGTGAACGCACGGAGGTGAGGTAGGGGGCCCGGGTTTTTATATTTGGAAAACAGGCCATCCGGAGCGTGCCTATCCTATACTGATGCGTCTCTAGGGGTACTTTCGTATTTGACAAAACAGGCCCCCCGGGGCGTGCCTTATGCTGATTTAGTGATCGTTAGACTCGCCAGGCGAAGGGCTTTCAAATGATAGTTGACATGACCATTTTGGACGATTTTGAAATTTTGGAATTTTGCCAAAAAATAATAATCGATATTTATCGATAGAAATCGTTAATTTATAATTAATTATGATCATTAAACACATTAGTTTTTGTTTGGGATCGGTTCCTGATTTCCCGCCCTCCCAGGTACACCTGATCCAATTAATTCTTCTGGGTTAATTAAACAGCGACCACCAAATTTCCATGATTTCAAGTTGCTAAGCTAAGCTGTTTGCCTACGTAGTTTTCTAGGCAGCTGTTGTACCAACAAATCGGCACAGAGAAGCTAAAAAATGAAGGCGAGCAACGAGAACCCTCATGAAAAGCAGATCAGCACACAAGAGGCAGTGAGTACATACTATGCATGGGAGGGACCGCATGCAATAATTCCTCCAAAAATAACTCACCTCCTCTACAGATTCACCTCCTCTTAGATGATTTATTTATTTTTTTCCTTTTTTGTGAAACAAAAAAAATGTTTTGCCAAACAAAAAAATGCATCCTGCTCCCTTTCTACGTATACGCGATAGGTGAAGTGTGATAGGTGAGGACTTGCACTGCACTTTACGCTCTAGGATATAAACCTATACGCTCTAGGATGTAAACCTATATGCTCTAGGATGTAAACCTTTACGCTCTAGGACAGAAACCTTTACGCGATAAGTGCACCTATCGCGTAAAGCACCTATCGCGTCATAACAACTACACCATATGGTGTAGGTCTTTTGCAAAGGGTTATACCCTTATAAACTCTTAATAAGATGTCAAAGGTCACTCTTGCCATTTAGCATTTGAAAAATTGGAAAGCCCTGACTTAAACGGTAGCTACCTTCTCTAATCTAAACATTCATCTACGTAAGTGAAATCGAGAAATTTAAGCCCAATGGCTTCAAATCGAGACTACAAATACATGTACTGTACATCAAAACAATTAAAATTATGTCCACTTTAGTGATTTCTCCACTTTAAAAAATTACGCAATGAAGTCGCCAACCCCCCCCCCCACCGTAATGAATAGTAATCTTTTGGCGAACCCCCCTCCCCCCTCATGCCATTACGTAATTTTTGCACGCCCCCTTAGTTATCCCATCGATTTGTTTCATTCAAGAACTGTATAATTATAATTAAGCATCTTTTATTTTATCCATAAAAAACTATAAAAACATATTAATGTAAAGTATTTGTGGGCTCAGCTCAGAGAGAGAGGAACGCTCTGTTTTCTTATCCACCTTAATCTCTGAGTGCAAAATGCACAGTACATGGTCTATGCATGCATGGCATAAAATAAAACAGGTTAATTGACCGAAAATGAATTTTTACACTGTAGTACATTCAGTACACAAAAATCTTTTGCATACAGTTTAACAGGCTTCTCGCCTCTCGTCTACTTCTAATAGAAATCGAACTTCTATTTTTGTTATCCCTTACGAGGATAAGTACTGTCTGGTCTACTTAGGCTAGTAATTTAGCTGGACTTTAATTTTGAAGGTTTAATTACAAGGCATTTCTAAGCATTTCATCTGTTTGTTGATACTAAGGGAGGTATTGTATTGTCAGCAGTCTGGAATTTTTATACAACTCTGCACTATGTGGTTGACCCTTTCTGTATCAGAAAGAAATATTTTGAAATCACTCCTGCTGATTTAGCTGTTTCGCCAATGTTAATCTACCTAAACGCTTTGTAGTATTCGAAAATTCCCCCAACTGGTCCAGCAACTGTAAAATAAAACTAAGGGGCTACTACACTAGCAGTTGGGTACATAATTGTTGTTTAAAATGGCATATTTTAAAATAAATTATTCTAGCATAATAACCTATTAAAATTTGAAATTTTTAGGGAATTTCGAAATTTTACTGAAAAATACCCGATTTATACCCGACACCCGGGTATTTTTAAAATACCTACCCATACCCATACCCGGGTATGGGTATTTTAAAAAATACCTACCCATACCCATACCCAATTCAAACTCAAATACCCATAGCAACAGTAGTCGAGAACGAAGCACACGTTTTAGAGCACGCTTGCCGCTTGTCGCGCCAGATTCGGTCCGGGCAATATTTGGTCCGTCTGGACCAAATATGACAATTTTGTGCCAGCAGATTCAGTCCGGGTACCGCAGATATGGTCGGGGTAGATGTAATAATTAAAGGTTTGAGTGTCTAAACAAGGTTTGTTCTAAGTTTTGAGTGTCTAAATAGGTGGAAATCTACTCTTGATAATAGTGAAACTGTAGATGTTATATACAGTATAGATAAAAAAAAATGTCCGATCGCTTTTTCGGCCTTCACTCAAACGTTTCCTTCTCAGTCACTTCTTTACCGATTTGGCTCAAATTTTCAGCAAAAATTAACAACATGGTTGGCTAAATATTCTGCAAGTGTGGTGCCAAAATTCCGACTCATACTGGTTTTATGACCCGAAAACTAGGAATGAGGGTGGTCCAAGCAAATTTAATTTTTTTCGGTAATACAAGGAGTACAGTCCTGAAACTTGCAGGAATGATTGGTGTTGCTATTGGGCATAACATACTAAGCGGGCAGCCGTGTAGCTCAAAGGGCACTAAAATGGGGGAATTTCAAAAACATGACGAAATATGACTTTTCTTCGTAAAACCGGCAAAATGACGATTCTAAAGATTTTCAATTTTCAAAAAACGCTGCAGGGATGGTTACTATGGTGTGGAACAGAGCTTATATATCAGGTTCATTTATTTGTCGAACTTCCTGCTACAATCTATGTTGATTAACAACAGATTCAGTGCTTTGATTCTAGAAGGTGCAGATTTCTTAACTATGGGATTTTCACTCATGTTTTTGAAATTCCCCCATTTTAGTGCCCTTTGAGCTACAGGGCTGCCCGCTTAGTATGTTATGCCCAATAGCAACACCAATCATCCCTGCAAGTTTCAGGACTGTACTCCTTGTATTACCGAAAAAAAATAAATTTGCGTGGACCACCCTCATTCCTAGTTTTCGGGTCATAAAACCAGTATGAGTCGGAATTTTGGCACTAAACTTGTAGAATATTTAGCCAACCATGTTGTTAATTTCTGCTGAAAATTTGAGCCAAATCGGTAAAGAAGTGACTGAGAACGAAACGTTTGAGTGAAGGCCGAAAAAGCGATGGGACATTTTTTTTTATCTATACTGTATTTGGATATAGCTAAAGCGTTTGATAGTGTTTCGCACCCAAAACTCTATAATATACTTCAGTGTATTGAGGTTACAGGAAAACTTTTGAAGTGGCTGGAAAACTATTTAGCAGATAGAAAGCAGTATGTTTGCATTGATAATGAAGCTTGCTCTTTGGTTTCGTCAGTGTCATCCGGGGTCCCTCAGGGTAGTATTTTAGGCCCGGTACTGTTTTTGATTTATATAAACGATGTTCATTTAATTTTTTCATCATTTAATTTTATTCCTTACGGAATCAGAGGCTGGGCCTCGCCTAGGATCCTAATGTATGAAATTTTTGTCAAACGTGTTTGTTGGTGTGACACAAAATTGGTGTTCAACCGCGTTTTTCGCCCATAACTCCGGTACCGATCATCCAACCGCGATACCGCTTTCTAAATGTCCGAGTCTTGCCACATCTGTTCGTGTGTCCAGTTTCATCCTACGAGCAAACATGAGCTAAAAATCATGCTTTGAAGTTAGGGTACTTTCTTCTTTTTTTCAGCCTGACCACCCCACTTTGGAGGGGGGACCTGGCGCTCTGGGGGGTCCGCCGGAGCTCATACTTTGGGGTTCTTATTTTCTCGTCACATACTCTCACATATATAAAAATCTGGCAAATCGGTGATGTGACCCTGACCCGATTTGAGGAGGCACCCTAAATCCTCTCAGAAATTGCGTCTTAATACAATTAAAAATAAAAATTGAGCCAAAAATTTAATTGTAATTGAATTGAAATTCAAATTTCATAATTTTCCATCACTAATATATATACAATATATACAGGGTGTGCCAAAAAAAAACAACCCAGCAGATTTTTCGCTGTAGCAAGCGCAAATTTCAACCGATTTGAATGAATCCTTTTTTAGATGAAAGATAAATAAATTCTTAAAAGATTGCTGAAATTTTCATTAATGTACTCTTCTTAGTTCCTGAGATATTGGCTCTCAAAATCAAAACAGTGATTTTGGCAGTGAACAAGAGGGATTTTTATATTATTCTGCACTTCGTAATAAAACAAATTCCTGCTACTGCTAAGGGCTATTGGAGGCTTTACAGGTGACACAGAAACTCGGTTTACTTCAACACTAAAGTATCATTAGCCCCAGCAGTAGGAATCTGCTTTATTATGAAATGCAACGGAATCGCTCTTGTTCTTTGCCAAAATCTGTTTCGACTTAGAAGGCAAATATCTCAAGAACTAAACTGCGAATCTCAATAAAAATTGCACCAATCTTTTAAGAATTTATCGGTCTTTCATTCAAAAAAGGGTTCATTCAAATCGGTGCAGATTCATGGTTGCAAAAGTAAAAAATCTGCTGGGTTGTTCTTTATCACTCTTGTTCATTGCCAAAACCTCTGTTTTGATTTTGAGGACAAATATCTCAGGAACTAAGCAGTCTATCTTAAAAAACGGTACATCAATCTTTCAAGAATTTATTTATCTTTCATTTAAAAAAGGATTCATTCAAATCGGTTGAGATTTGCGGTTGCTACAGCAAAAATTCTGCTGGGTTGTTTTTTTTTGGCACACCCTGTATATATAGACTACTGTAGCATGTGTACATGTCTAATGCAACAGTAATTACAACACTATGATTGTGACTATTGCAACAATAGACATGCAATTACCACACAATTATTTTGGTGCCAACTTTCTACTGTGTACCAGTATGTACAAGACTGATACCGCTGATCTAAGTTCTTTGAAGACAGTTTGTTGGTCGTGTTAAGGTTGAAGATTTATTTCCTTCCAAAATTGCCAATTTTCTGGGCAATATGAAGATCACAGTGCAAATAGTCAAAACAGCAAAAGTCTCTCTAAAACTATTTCTGCAAAAAGTAGAATTAGGGATGCCAAAATGGTGAGGGTCAATCTGCTAGATTGGTTGCCTTAGATGGTTTAGACATCCATAACAACCATCTGGCAAGTGTAAAACATGGCAGAGCACCCTGTGTATGGAAGTCAAACTTTCTCTGCTGTGTGATCATTGACACACTAATTTTGAATTTGTTTTGTTTAGAGAAGAATGTAAAATTATGTTCATTGAGCAGCAATGTGGTTGTGTTCCATTGATTCCATCTGAGTTTGACACCCGCACTACAGCAGCTGAAGCATGTGCCAACATAGGGAATCTCTCATGTTTGGAAAACGCACCTAACTATGGAGCAGATGAATGTATCAGCGCCTGTAAGCCGGCGTGCGAGTACTGGGATTATGACCCTCTACTGTCCTTCACAAAGTTTCCATCAGAGGCACACAAGAAATGGTTGGATGCAGTACATGGCGATGGAGATGGCAATTACGTTGAAGCCTCAATGATTTACATTGAAGTTGGATTTGGAAACATGGAAGTAGGTTGAGTCTAGAAGAATGCACTTGTAAAGAACTACCTAGGATGCAACATTACGTCACACCGCATAGGGACCGTCCATAAACGACGTCGTTCCAGAGGGGGAGGGGGGTCGGCTGAAATGCGACGATAGACGACGTACCAGGAGGGGGAACGGTTAGCAAAAAACTACATCGCTTTTGTTCGGAATTTTAAGACGTGATTTCTGTAAATACCAACTTCCCATATGTACAGTTGCCCTAACTTTGTTGGATCTTTGAACTTTATATATCGTTGGATAGCCCTTCTCTCACATAGTAAGAAACCACATTTGAATTTTTCAATTTCCCACCCTCTTTTGAAAAACGATGGGAAAACGCCGAAAATGGTTTTCTGACCATAACTTCCGAACGAAACAATATTCTGTAAAACTAAGCACACCATTGAATTGCTCAGGAAATTCTTAATCAGATAAACTATAAACTTATTTTATGCAATGAATTTCTTGACCAAAAAATTTGAATTTATACTTTCATAAGGACAAATTTTTGAGTTTTTTACCGATTTCATGGTCTAAACCTGAGAGGCCACAGAATTTTATTTGTTGTTTTAGAAACTAACTCTATTTAGCATCGAATTAACACCTTAATTTGAAAATCGGAATGTACCCCTTTTTCGCTATTTTGCATTTTATGGTGTCCACTCACTCAAATCCACCAACTGTCGATCAACGGTTTTCGGCCATAAGTCATGAACCGAGGGGCGCACATCAAAATCGATTACACCATTCGATTCGCCATCAAAATCTACATCAGGAGCGCTGTTACTGTTAGACTCTACTTGAACCTTTAGTAAAAAAAGTTGGATCTACTTATTTTCCTTGGTTGATATTAGCAATCATTAGCTTAGGTTTTTGATTATTTGTGGCTTATACGTGCGATGCCACAGAATTTTATTTGCTGTTTAGAAAACTAACTGTATTTAGCATCGAATTAACCAATTAATTTGAAAATCGGAATGTACCCCTTCTTTGCTATTTTGCATTCTATGGTACACACTACTGTTGCATGCGTATACGCATTACGCATATCATTACGCAAAGTACGCATTGCATTTCAGAATGCGTATACGCATACGCATACGCATACGCATTTGAATTTCATTACGCAATATTATTACGCATTCTGCCAAAAGTTTGCATATTTTTGCGTAATGCGTATTGGGTCTGAAAAATAGCTATGGTCATGTCTGAATGTCTTGCAAAAAATATAAAAATTTAGTTCAAGTTGTTACCAAATGGTTATTTTTGAAGCTTTAACTAAGTTTTGCTTGCTAATATTTAAAAAGAGGCTAATTTTTAAGAGAAAAGGAAACCTGCGACAAATCCTTGAATTTAGAGTTTCTACTGTTTTGAGTGACATCAGTTGTGTTGTGTGTTCAGGCTCTCTGTTTGTGTTTCCTTCCACTGTATGTATATTATCCCAATGCAACATACCTACGCCATTTGGCGTTTTGGCGTAATTCTTAGAAACGCGCTTCCCGACAACGAACAACTATCGGGAACCTGGTTCCCGACAACGAAAATGTTGTCCGACAGTTAGGGATGGGCAACGTAAATTAAAATCGGTAATTTTCGTACACGTTATTTCTGTTTTACCAGATTTTAATTTCCGTAATCGTAACGTGTTACGGAAATTAAAACGGCCAATTTCTTGCTGTAACGCGTTACGTAAATTAATTTCCGTAACGTCGTAACGAATAAGATTCCAGCCAAACGTAAATTAATTTTCGTTTTTCTTCAAAAATCGATAGTAGGTAGTAGCAATCGAATATGGCGGAAAAAATTATAAAATGAACTGTATGCATTAGACCTATTTCCTCAGAGAATTTCAATTTGTAGTCTTAGTTTGTAGTTAAAAATTTTCGCTAAAATAATTTGTAGTCTTAGTTTGTAGTTGTCAAATTCAGGGTCAAAAAATATGTAGTCTTAGTTTGTAGTCAATTTGTAGTCAGATTACCTAAGGTCAGAAATTCGATTTTGCTGCAAGTTTTTGCCAGTTGAACAATCAGTCATAGAAATGCTTTGCAAAAATAATAACCGAAAGTTTGTTAATTGTTTTTTCTGTGAAAAAAATCGCCTTTTCTAATAGATATTTCTGGAAACAAACAGACGAAATTCAATGTTTAATATAATTCCAGTGCTGAATATGGTATTTTTTATAAAATTCCAATGGTATTTTTAAATAACAGAATAAGATATTTTTTTAAAAACTAAGACAAGAAAAAACACGAATGAATGTGCAAAAGTCAATGATGTGGTCACCTTTCTTTGAAAATTTATAGGGGTAAAAAGCGGGGAAATTGGAAAACGATCTTTCTCACACTTTACATAAAAACTAGCTTCGTTCTTGGTATTGGGTAAGCTTATCATAAGCTCAAGACAGCTCAAAGGCCGATTGGGGACTCAATTTATATTAAATTACATTTCCTAGAAAAAACGACTACAAATTGACTACAAATTCCCAATTTTTAAAAAGTAGTTTGTAGTCAATTTGTAGTCAGCCAAAGTAATATGTAGTCTTAGTTAATTTGTAGTTTTGATGACGTCATAATCGCCGAAAATATGTAGTTTGTAGTTAGTAGTTTGTAGTACTACGAATTAGGTCTATATGCAATGCAAATTTTTGATTCTGTGTTTGTTCGATTGGAATTGCATTTGTATTTTTGAAATCTAACTTCACGCCAAAAGGAAGGAATGAAATGTGGGTATGTTTTTTGGCTGAATTACTGTAGCTGCTGAGGGTTTTATAACTGCGCAGCAACTAGCCAACTACGTACGTACTACAGACTGTAGTCTACCTACCGCACACTGATGGTTAAATGTATGACAGTACTTACATATAAGATTAGTAGTGAAGAAAACTATGTAACTTCACTTCTTTGTTTAAATGCATTTTAAATGTATAACATACTGTTGGCAAGTCCGACTGAACCTGGATCTATTAATAATTTTTTAACCTGAAATTTGTGGACTTTAACCTGAACCTTAAGTTTAACCTATTTTATTTCAGCCGGAGTTGAACCTGTTCCGTTTTATTGGACTTTCTCAACAGGTTCAAATTTCAACTGGAATTTTTAGGCAAACTATGTAAAATTTTCGGTTGGATTGCCCAAAATTTTTTAGATTTCATGTTTTTATACCTATTTTCAAACTGAAACTGTCAGAAAACAAAGTACACTGCCCTGTAAAGTCTGATGTATGTTTTTCTGCCAGTAGAAAGGCTTACAGCTCAGAAAAGTTGCAAGCAGCGCAAAATATCTACAGTTTTTGGAGATATCGGTGGACTTGAACCTGCACCTATTATCCAGGTTTTTTAGAAGATGGACTTGAACCTGAAATTTCGATGTTGGCTTTGACTTGAACCTGAACCTACAGGGTGTCTCAAAAAAAAATGATCACATTTCGTTTTACTGCCATTTCCGTAAATTTTGACCAAATAGGCTGAAATTTGAACCATAGGTGCCAAAAGTCGGGCAATTTTATGTGTTAAAGTTTGGTGCACTAGGCTTGACTCAATCCCGAGAAATTTCAAAAAAAGTGAAATTTGGTAATTTCAATTGTGAAAGTCGGTCACCGAAAAATGGAAACATTTCCTTTTCCTGTATCTTTTCTAATTTTTGACGGAATTGGATGAAATTTGGAGTGTAAACGCAGAAGTTCAGGGTAATTCGTGTGTAAAAAGTTGACGCATGAACTCCAACGCTATCGTTAGAGCTTAGGCGATAATGTAATGTAACGTTTTTTCGGTGACCGGCTTTTGGTATTGAAATTACCAAATTTCACTTTTTTTGAAATTTCTCGAGAATTGGTCAAGCCTAGTGCACCAAATTTTAACACATAAAATTGCCCGAGTTTGGGCATATATGGTCCAAATTTCAGCCGATTTGGTCAAAGTTTGCGGAAATCGCAGTGAAAAGAAATGTGATCATTTTTTCGGTGACCGGCTTTCACTATTGATTTAACAAATTTCACTTTTTTTGAAATTTCTCGGGAATGAGTCAAGCCTAGTGCACCAAACTTTACCTACACATGAATTTATAGTTGCCTGACTTTTCTGCCTATTTTCTTATACAGGGAGATAACATATTGACAAATTCAAGCCTTCAAAAACGTATCTACAAGATATTTCGACTTACTAAAATTGACCGAAATTAACCGGTTTAGCAGTTCGAAGAGTGGGATTGGGCTTCTGTGCGACAAGGGCGAAAAATTTTCGAAAAATTTGCCTTAAAAGTCGCATTTAAGTTTCAGTAGTAACCAAAAAAATGCCTATAATACAACAAAACAATGCGGTGGGCTCAGGATTCAACAGAAAAATCTGTTTTACGCTAGGAACGTAAATTAATTCATGTACGGAAATTAATTTAC
This sequence comes from Sabatieria punctata, assembly GCA_030248155.1. Lineage (NCBI taxonomy): Eukaryota > Metazoa > Nematoda > Chromadorea > Araeolaimida > Comesomatidae > Sabatieria > Sabatieria punctata. Next base: position 21,691 of record JASANB010003820.1, read on the forward strand.
GTATTGCTAAATTTTAATTTTCGTATTCGTTTAATTTCCGTATCCGGATTTATTTAATTACAGTAATTGTCAAGCGTAACGTAAATTAAAAATCGGCGCTTAATTTACGTTACGCGTTACGAAAATTAATTTACGTGCCCATCCCTACCGACAGTCTCTCTTTTTTGGCTATTTTTTGTTTTTTTATTAGAAGCTTTCCGATAAGCTTCTGGAAATTTTCCTAAATTGTTGGGAATTATCAAAAACTATCGGTAAGCTCAAAAAATTGCTATTGTGAAGTGTTTTGCTGTCAGTAAGCTGTTATGCCAAAAACTTTCCCGACAACAAAAAAATCGGGAACTGAAAAATTTATCTTCCCGACAGCTGTCGGGAAGCGCGCGACTTCCCGACAACTAGAAACACCGGTGTGTTGAAGGGGGTTATGGTTGAATGCTACTTGACTTCTTGAAATGAACATTCAAACAAACCTTTTGTAGGACTAGGAAAGCGTATATCGCTTGCCTGTTGAAAACATACGTACTGTACATAAAGTACTATACTATACTATACTGAAATTCTTTGAGGTCAGGAATTCATCATCAAGTCTCAAGTATGTCTCAAAAAGCCTAGATTATAAAGTTGGATACCTAAACAGCATACTGTAGAGCATATATATATAACAGGTCATCCGTCGAAGGGGGAGGGGGTTGGGGGTATGGCGCCGGCCAAGGGGTCTGGGCCCAAATTTTGGGAGGGGGTTGGGCACTAAAAACGCTCAAAAATCGAAAAAATCGCAATTATTTGGCTAAAAATCGCCAGAAATCGCTAATTTAGGCTGAAATACAGTTAAAAAGTGCTGTTTTGCAGGCCATTTTGGCAATTTTTGTGTCTGAAATTGCAAAAAATCGCAAACATTTGCTCAAAAAATTACTTGCCAGGAAATCGGAGGGAGGTTCTGGCCTAAGTCGGGTGGGGCAGAGCCCCAGACCCCTGTTACATGTATGCTGTAGAGTAGAGCCAAGAAAGCTGTTCGTGAAATTTCTGAATGTTTCCGAGATTACGCATTACGCATACGCATTACGCAAAATACGCATTAGTTTTTGCAATGCGTATACGCAAACTCATACGCATTTGTAATTGGAATGCGTATACGCATACGCATACGCATACGCATTTGAAAAATCCGGTATTAAACAACAGTA
>JASANB010003821.1:0-38372 GCA_030248155.1 Sabatieria punctata
TCGACTGTTGCGTGTTCAGTCGCGACGTATAAACCCCTCCAAACTCCCCCGGCTCTTTGAGTATGCGTTGGCATTCTTCTACTATGACCTGAACACCTCAGACAAAGAAATTTTCATGGAAATGGCCGGCAGACTGCGAAAGTTTCGAAAGACCAAGGAGTGGAAAAAGATGAACACCGTCGGACCTCTGGGCTTTCTGAGAGCCGCCGTGCACACGGGTGATGAAGTGCAGCATATAGAGAGAGTTCTCCGACCTCTCTTCGAAAGACTGGCCTGAAAGATCGAGAAAGCCTGGAACAGCAGCATCAGTTAAACCCAACGGCCCTCTTCAGGGCCACCAGAAGGAGGCGAGGTCTGGTTTGTGGTATTTGAATCCGAACTAGTCTCGCGTCCAACCGGTGATTTTGTTGGGTCATCTGAAATCGGTAAGTACAACATTTTTTCTCCCACAAATTCTGAGGGGGCAATTTGAATTTCCCGCCAAAATCAGACCCAAATTCTGAGGGGGCAGTGTCGAAATATGAGGAGAGCAATTTGAATTTCCCGCCAAAATTATAGTTAAATTCTGAGGGAGGCAGTGTCGAAATCTGAGGAGAGAATTTCTTGCCAAAACCAAAGCCAAATTCTGAGGGGGCAATTTGAATTTTCCCAACCAAAACCAAAGCCAACCAACCACTTAAACAAGTTCTGAGGTCAACTTTTCCAAAACTTTACTCTGAGGGCAACTTTTCTAAAACTTTAATCTGAAAGCAGTAAAAATTTGACTGAGGGTTTCGTCACCACTTATACATAGCCCTTTTACAAATACTAAGTTAACCGAGTGCGTGGCTCAATTGGTAAAACCGATAAGCCCATAACCGAAACGTTAAAAGTTCGAACCCCACCGGAGCAAATGTTTTTCCCGCAATTTGGCTAGTGGGCGGAGTCGTAAGGGGGCGGAGTCTCGAGATAAGCTCGGCGAGCTTATCTGGAGACGGGCTGGCGGGGCAGTGACGTCACCCCGGCCAGTGAGCCGCCCCTTACTACTCGGGGGTCCCCAAAAAAAGTAAAAAAAAACGCCTATTTTGCCTTAAATATGCGAAAATTTTCTCTCTCCGGAAGGGGGTCGGGGAGGGGGGTATGTGTGGCCAGCAGGAGTGGATGGTAAACCCCCCTCACCCTCGGCCCATGTATGGCAAATGACAATACCTATATTATTCCTGCACGTTTCAAAGCCATAGTCTTTGAATTACCGACAGAAATAGAAATTGCCTGAACCACAGTGATTCTTAGTTTTCAGCTCGTAAAGCCAGCAGGTAGAATTTTTCTACCAAACTAGCAGAGTTCTGCTAGCTTAATTTAGCGAAAAAATAAGCCAAGAACCTTGATTTTTGTACTAAAAATCGAACTTTTACGCTTACCCCCTCGGGATTTGAAAATTTACCACCACCTCAGCAATGCTAGCCTTGTCTGCATGAAGATCTGGGCCAAATCGATAAGAAACCGACAAGAACAAGAATCTACGCTAGATTTTTTGTTAAATTCCGTATTTTCTCCCTTCTAGCCACTCAGCAAATGATCCGCTTAATCGAGAAGTTCGTCTTCGACACGATCGGCGGCCAGTTCTACCCGAAAGCTCTCAAATGTCTGAAAGCGCTTCGAGAGGCGGCCGTTCAGTACTTCAATCCCAGTCCCTACAATCACTTCATCAAGGACTTCAAACTGAAACTGAAGGAAAAAGGACACGACAGTTTTTGGCAAAGTCTTGCAGCAGGTTCGGCATTTCCGCACTCCAATAATAATTTTTAAGTTGGTTTGCGTTTAGCTAAATTAGGTCTCATAACTGAGCAGGAATGTGAGCAGAGTGACGTCACGCACGCAAAGGCAATGGAATTTTTGTCTCAGGTGCCGGCCGGCCCGGCGCCGGCGCCGTTAAAGGAAGAAACACCGGACGAAGATGTGGTAGGGAGGAATTTAGTTTGTATTGTTGTGGCAGGTTGAAATTAAGAGTCAGTCTCTGAACCGATCGAGTCTTGGCCCTTTGCCCTATTCAGACCCCAAAATTGAAACTTTGGGCTAGAGAGCTGTAAGTTGTTACACTAATACATACTTATGAGTTATCTTTCGGCCCCAAATGATTAGTGGATTTGACGCTCCAATCCCGAGATACAGCCTTCTGAAAATCGGCCCGCTTAACTATGGGACCAAAATTTCAAACTCGAATTTCTAACCTACCAGCTGGAGTTGAAAGATAAAAATTTGGGTTTTTGCGTAACTTTTGGAGTACTTTAAGAATATGCAGTCCAATTTTGTTTTAGAAGAAAAAAAGTTTTTTTCGACCTCTTTGGCGGGCCATAACTTGGCTGGAACCCCCCCTAGAGGCGCTTTTTTATTTCATAACTTTGTAGCGCTTTTTATAGGCTTCATGTTGGTATAGAATATAGTTCGATTGCTCCTGGCCAATCCAGTGAAAATTGGCCTCAAATGTCACGAACTCGAAAAATTCGCATGTTTCACTATAGACATAAATTTCCAAATCGAATTTCTGACTTAATAAACGGAGTTGAGCTTTGAAAATTTGGGTTTCCAGAGTACTTTCAGTGTGCTTTTGGAATATTTAACGTATTTAGAATTTCGAAGAAAAAAAATTTTTTCGACCTCTTTGGCGGGCTATAACTCGGCTGGAACCCCCCCTAGAGGCGCTTTTTTATTTTATAACTTTTTAGCGCTTTTTATAAGCTTCTTTTTTATATAGAATATGCTTCGATTGCTCGTGGCCAATCCAGTGAAAATTGGCCTCAAATGATGAGAACTCATTAAAATTTGGCCTTCCAAATGTGGGAATTTTTCGAGTTTATAACATATGAGATAAATTTTCACAGGATTGGCCACGAGCAATCGTACCCTATTCAATACCAAAATGAAGCCTATAAAAAGCGCTAAAAAGTTATAAAATAAAAAAGCGCCTCTAGGGGGGGTTCCAGCCGAGTTATAGCCCGCCAAAGAGGTCGAAAAAAAATTTTTTTCCCCGAAATTCTAAATACGGTAAATATTCCAAAAGCACACTGAAAGTACTCTGGAAACCCAAATTTTCAAAGCTCAACTCCGTTTATTAAGTCAGAAATTCGATTTGGAAAATTGTGTCTATAGTGAAACATGCGAATTTTACAAGTTCGTGACATTTGAGGCCACTTTTCACTAGATTGGCCAGGAGCAATCGTAGCATATTCTATACCAAAATGAAGCTTATAAAAAGCGCTACAAAGTTTTGAAATAAAAAAGCGCCTCTAGGGGGGGTTCCAGCCGAGTTATGGTCCGCCAAAGAGGTTGAAAAAAAATTTTTTCTTCTAAAACAAAATTGGACTGCAGATTCTTAAAGCACTCGAAAAGTTACGCAAAAACCCAAATTTTTATTTTCCAACTCCAGCTGGTAGGTTAGAAATTCGAGTTTGAAATTTTGGTCCCATAGTTAAGCGGGCCGATTTTCAGAAGGCTGTATCTCGGGATTGGAGCGTCAAATCCACTAATCCTTTGGGGCCGAAAGATAACTCATAAGTATGTATTAGTGTAACAACTTACAGCTCTCTAGCCCAAAGTTTCAATTTAGGGGTCTGAATACTGAGACTCGATCGGTTCAGAGACCGACTCTTAATATCTGCTTTCTTTTAGTTGGACGATTTGGAGTGACCCGATCTCTTTGCTTCCTATTCTCTAAGGTTATGTGATTATGTGCAGTGTTGCGGTTCTGTTCTAGTTTTCTAGCGATAAACTTTATTCACGTGTACTCAGAGAGAAAAGTGACTGTATATTCGGGTAATGCTTCCACTAATATCTTGCATATTTACTAAAATGCAGACGTCGTTGCTTAAAAGTACTACATAATACAGTCAGACACTTAACGCCGTTTATGGTACCGACACCGTATAAGGTGCCGGCACTATATATAATGGTACCCCGACCTTCGGAGCCTGTTGTATCCTGTATATGGTACCACAACAGTAGGTACCGGTACCATTTATGTTACCGGCCCCTCATATGGTGTCGGTACCTTAAACGGCGTTAAGTGCCTGACTGTAATACAGGGTGGGCTGCTGGGCCATTTATCTACATATGAGCCGGTGTTTGCCCACCCCCAAACGACTTCACCCACCTGAAGCAGACTTTTTGTTGCTGACCCCACCGACCAAATTCGCCGCGACCCCAAATCAGTAGGCCCACCCCCAAATTTTCGAATTTTGACACCAACCCATTTTTTCCCGCCCATGTATGCTTATCGACCACCGGTTTGGTCCAGCTGCAACTTTTGTGTTTGTCAATCAATTGCGCTGAAATTTTAACACAACATACAGAAATCCTCGGAATTTTTACTCTGAAAATGGCTAGGATTTCTGCTGAGGAAGGGACGTTGATTTTTGAGTTTTTGGCAAAATAAGCTAAATATACAATTCTTTGAGCTGATCTAATTTAGAACTGCTTTAATCATATTATTTTCTTAATTTCATTTCCCCTCATGCCACCGTTATTCCTCTCAGCAATTTTAGGAAGAATTTTGCACAGAAAATTACGATTAAAGTTTGTCTAGATCAGGTGCGTATGAGCTCAGAATAGCGTATTTTAACCTATTTTAGCTAAAAACAAACCTAAAAAGCTTGATTTTAGTCGACAGTCCGATTCACCATCCTTCAACCCCGCTACCCCTTGAGCATTTTCAAATTTACCATCCCTCAGCCGAAATTCTAAGCCATGTCAGGTGTGCAGTTTGCGTTTATAGAGTTGACCCGAATGGAACAACTACCTGCCGACGAGTACGAGCATTTCCAGTCCTATTATTCCCAATGGTCCGGTCAGCCTGTCCCCAATGCCTCTGAAACAACAGTGGCCAGATTCCATGAAAAACCGCCTCCCAATGACGAGGGACTTGAGCAGAAAGTTCGCGAAGAAGCGCGCTCCCGATTTCTGCAACGCAGAAGTCAGCAGCTGCTCGACAACAACCAGTTGAAAGAGGTATCCTTTTGAAACCAACACCCAGTCAGTGATGGAATGGTTCCTCTGCTATTGTGTACTACGGTATTTTCCAGCTGCGGGCCGTCCATAAACTTCGAAACTCAGAAATGCAATATTTTGTACGCCTTCCACCCCCTAAGAAGTTGGGCTAACTACCACCATACATGTAACAGGTCATCCGCCGAAGGGGGAGGGGGGTCTGGCGCTGGCTGGGGTCTTAGCCAAAATTTTGGGAGGGGGTTGGGCACTAAAAAACGCTCGAAAATCGAAAAAATCGCCAAAAATCGCTAATTTGCGCTGAAATACAGCTGTAAAGTGCTGTTTTACAGGCAATTTTGGAAATTTCTGTGTCCGAAATTGTAAAGAATCGCAAAAGTTTGCTCAAAAAATTACTTGCCAGGAAAATCGGGGGGGGGGTCGGGAAAATCGTCTCGGGGGGGGGGGGGGGGGTCCGCATCCGGGGGTCTGGCCTAAGTCGGGTGAGGGGCAGAACCCCCAGACCCCCCTGTTACATGTATGCTAACTAGCCCGTAATTTTGGGGTGGGAATTTTTTGAAACCCTATTTTGAGATTTTGGGTTTCTAAACCCGTAAACAGGGTTCCAGAGGTCCTCATTAGAGTTTCGGAACTCTAATCAGGGTGTCAGACTAATATGTTAGGGCATGTCTACATGTGTACATATCCAAGTCTTGCTGTACGTACGTGTCTGTACGTACGTGTCTAGGTCGGCGCGCTGCTGTGGTGTAATTGCTGTTGTCTCGGCTGCTGAGCCAATATCGATTGCTCTTGGCTCAGACACACACCCGGCTGCAGAGGTGTGTGTGTGTTTTGGCGCGGCCGAACAGCAAGGCCTGGTGCCGTGTTTAAATTCAATCACTTTCCTCTCCGCGTGCACCTGCCTTGCGGTTCGGTCTCTCTGCGTCTCTAGGACAAGTGTGTTGTGTGGCCAACCCCTTTACTGTTTAGTTGGCAGGTTGACGATTCTTGTGTGCCCCGGCATAAAAGGATCTTGTTGCTGCATCGACTACCACACCGCGACAGTAGTGCGATAGGAAGAGCGACAAGGACCGGACGGCCGTGGAAGAGACAACACAAGCAGAAGATAAATCTGTGACGACAAATTTATTAGTGGCGACGACGGTTTGGATCGAAACCAACGCGAGCCAGCCACTACCGACGAGGAGCAACTCTCAGCTATCGATGACGGTGATAGTGTACCAGCCGGTACATATCGCCGCCTAGTACTACGCTGTTCTTACTCACGACTGTCCAGGGTCGTTGAGCCGTTGCTGTTTCTACGTTCCGGTGCGCGGACCTACCTACTTCCTCCCTGCCAGAGGAGGAGACGTCTACCCGCGCCTACTTCATTCCTGCCGGAGGAGGAGACGCCTGCATCGGCTGTACGTGTGGCAGCGCCGGTCTTTCTTCTACGACCTGCCTACACACGTTACCGCCAATTCTTCGTGTCTACTCGTGCCTGCCGGAGACGGAGAAGTGTTCGCGTCTAACCGTCTCTACTGGAGGAGGATTCGCAGCGTTAGTACCGGTGTCAGACGCAACGACGCCGGCTAAGTGCGTACCGTGCCGGTTCTCTTCGAAACAACAACGACAGCTACGTACATGGCACAGCAGGGAGCCAAGCTGTACCTGCCTGCGCCAGACCGCTACTGGGCACGATCGGGCGAGTCGCCTGAGTTGTCATGGCCCTTGTGGGAAGTGCTCTTCACTGCATTCGTGGACAGTGTTGACGCCACCCGCCCTGCCGACGGCAAGCTCCCTGATCAGGAAAAGAAGAAGTTCCTGTTCTCCTACATCAGTGCGGCGGCTTTGTCGCAACTGGCTAGCCAGCGGGAGTTCAACAATCCTGCTACTCCCTACGCAGACCTGCTAGCGGCAGCCAGACGTGTTTTTCACCGCCCTGCCAACGTGGTCAGAGCTCACTTCGACTTTCTGCAACGATCACAACATTCCGGAGAGCCTGTCGCTGACTACCTCCGGGAATTGCGGCTGCTTATCCAGCAGTGCAGTTTCCCGGTCAATGAAGGCGTGATCACTGAAGCCAACCTGACCGAATACCTGTTGGCCATACAGTTGGTCAAGGGCATGAGTTGCCGTGAGACGCAGGAGAAGTTATTGGCCGAGAGACAAGTCAACCTCGACCGGTTCGCTGAAATCGCACAAGCGGACGAGACGGCGCGCCAGGATGCTGCCAAACTGACGGGAAGTCGACCTGCGCAGATCGGTGCGGCCAGTCAGGGAAGGAATCAGAGCGGAGGACGGAAGGGACAGAGAGGGGGCCAAGGACGCCTCCACCAGCCTGCCGCCGCAACCAAAAAGGATTCCAACCCACCTCCGGGGAGAAAGTCAACTGCAGCAGATGCCTGCACAGCTTGTGGCAGACATGGCCACAGAGCTAACACCGAATCGTGCCAAGCGAAGGGACAGGAGTGCCACAAATGTAAAAAAGTGGGCCACTTCGCTAAGATGTGCCGGTCAGGAGGATCCAGCAACAAAAACCGGGCCATTCGAGTGAGGGGCATCGCAAAAGGCAGAGGAGCCTCCATTCATGGTCTACAACAACCAGTACACTGTCAGGTGCTGATCACACCGGATAAATACCAGAAGGGTCGTGTGCTGAGGATGTTGGTGGACACCGGCTCAGACGTTACTGGAATCAAGGAATCCGCGTGGCGTAAGTGCTTTGGATGGACCGCCGTCAAGCCATCCATGAGACTCGCGAATTTCGACAACTCTACTATCGCTACCCGAGGGCAATTCGGGGCGCAGTTATCGTTACAAGGACGGTCGGTGACAGTGCCAGTGCATGTGTTTAACAACACATGTAACAACACACTGGGCATGGATGCGCTGCGTGCACTGGGAGGAGTGCAAATCGATGTGGATTCGAATCGCACCATTATCAAGGAGGACCCCAGATGCGCAACTGTGCAGAAACCTGACTCGGGAGCAGCCAGTCGAGTGATGAGGGAACAGCAGACGCCCAGTACACTTCAAAATTCGCAGCCAGACGCGCTGGAGACCTGGAGGATGGCCGGACTGCTGCCACTGCTGGAGGAGTTGTCTAACCTGACGAAAAAGGAGGTCGGCACCTACCCAGACTTCAAACACCGGATTCGGCTCAAACCAGGCGCAAAGACGCCACCCAGACAGCCTGTGAGATCAATCCCAGTGCGCTTTGAGGAGAGAGCCAAAGAAGCCGTCGAGCTGATGGAACGCCAAGGTATCTGGGAGCGAGTTGAGCATGCCGATCGAGTACACGGCATGGTGGTCGTGGAGAAACCAGACGACCCCAGATCAGTCAGAATAACAAGCGATCTGAGTCCGCTCAACAAGGACATCGATCCAGTGCTGTACCCGCTGCCAAACATCCAGGATTTGCTGTATAACAGACTCAGTCAGGCGGAGGTCTTCAGCAAAATCGATCTGCTGAAGGGATACTTCAACGCAGAACTGGATGAGGACAGCCAGCTGCTCACAACAACTGCCACCCCATGGGGGTACTACGCTTACAAGAAACTCCCGATGGGACTGAGGGACAGTGCAGCAGTGTTCCAGAAACTGGTACACGAAACGTTGGAAGGTGTGCCAGGGTGTCAGCCATACATCGATGACATTTTGGTGTATGGAGCGAATTGAAAGGAGCACGATGACAGCCTGAAACGGGTGCTACAACGCTTAAATGAGAAGAATCTACACCTCAACCTAAGGAAGTGTGTCGTTGCTCAACCATCAGTGAAGTTCTTGGGCCATGTGATCTGCAAAGGATGTGTCAGGCCAGATCCCGACAAACTGGAGAGTCTGAGGCAGCTGGCACCACCCAAAAACGTCAAGGACGTGCAGAGTTTCTTAGGAGCCGTCAACTACTTAAGCAAGTTCGTGCCCTCACTGTGCGACAAGCTGGAGCCAATTCGAGCACTCACACGGGCTAACACGAAGTTCGTGTGGGGTCGGGAGACTCAGGAGGCATTCGAACGAGTGAAACAGTTGCTTGGCGGACCGAAGGGGCTGCGCCTGAAGATGTTTCATCCCTTAAAGCAGACCTTTGTCACTACCGACGCATCTGGTTATGGCATTGGTGGGATGCTGTCTCAGGTACATCACGGCCAGGAATTCCCAGTCGCGTTTGGACACCATACTCTGGACGCCACCAAGCGAAAGTGGGACACCACCGAAAAGGAGGCCTATGCGGCGATGTTTTTCTGTGAGTATTGGGAGAAATACTTGCTGGGCAGACACTTCACGCTTCAAACTGACCACCAAGCGCTACAAGCACTGCTACATCGACAAACCAACCAACGGAAATCGCAGAAATTCGAGCGTTGGGTGCACAGACTCAACGTGTTCGATTATGATGTGCAGTACGTGCCTGGGGACAACAACCACATGGCCGATGTCTTGTCGCGTTTGTAGACCGATTCTGCACCCAGTGGAGTGATTCGTTGCGTTAAAGAGTTGGGATTCTCAGCCGGAAGAATCGCCAAAGCTCTAAGGAACGACCCAGTGCTGAGCAAAGTTAAGCAATTCTGCCTGGAGGGTTGGCCAAACAGAGCCAAACTGCCCGGCCAATTTTGCAACTTGCCTTATCCCAGGATGAAGGACGAGTTTTCGGTGGAGGACAAAACAGGACTGGTGTTGCGAAACAACAGCCAGATCGTTGTTCCAGGTCCACTCTGAAGAGAACTACTCAGCAAGGCCCATGAGGGACACCCGGGGATCGTTCGCTACAAGCGCAAGCTCAGGGAAAGCTACTGGTGGCCGGGAATGGCTACAGAGAGTGAGGAGTTTGTACGCAACTGCAGTGCCTGCCTGGATTCCGCCAAGTCGCAGCCTAAGGTGCCCACACGAGGAGAACATCTCTATACACCGGAAAAACCATGGGTAGAACTGTCAATGGACATCACAGGTCCATTTGAGACAGCCCCAGCCCACAAGAAGTGCGTAGTGGTGTTGCTGGACAACTACTCCAAGTATCCGGAAATCCTCTGCACCACTGATATGTCATCTAAGAAGATAATCCAGTGGTTGAAGCAGGTGTTTGCTAGGTATGGCAATCCTGCTAGGATTCTCACGGACAATGGACCACAGTTCGTCAGCCTGGAGTTTGAAGAATTCCTACAGGAGAGGGACATTTTCCACCAGAAAGCTCCCGTCTACACACCACAGCAGAACGCATTCGTGGAAGTGTTCAACCGGTACCTAAAACACCATATCCAGACCTTCACCAACACTCAGGAGTGGGAAGAAGGACTGACGCAAATTCTGTGCCATTACCGAGCTACAGCTCAGGAGGGTGAGCGTGAGAGCCCCGCGGAAAAGCTGTTTGGACGCCGGCCGCGCCTCGCCTTTGAAGTTTGCCGTCAATCACGCCCCAAAAAGGAGGAGAGGGAGGAGGATTTGGAAAGCGCTCGAAAAACGGTTGCTAACAAAACAAATTCGAGCAGGAACACCCAGGAAGGAGTCAAAAAGGAACCACCCTGGCGGCAGATGTACTACAAGGGACAACGCGTTCGGGTTAAGAGGAGCCACACTCCCAAAGGACAGTCGCCTTGGTCCCGGAAGTGCTATACAGTGACGGCCGTTTTGGGCAGATACAACTACAGATTGTCAGATGGTCAGGTGTGGAACGCCAGGAATATGCAGCGTGTGCCGGACCGCCCAGCTAACCCCGAATTAGTAGAGATCGAGACCGGCCAGAGAGAGGTCGAAAACGAGCGTCAGCCAGCAGAGCGCCGCTACCCTCTCCGAGAACGAAGACCAGACGAAGACGAAGCTCTTTTAAGAAGAAAAGGTGTTGATATGTTAGGGCATGTCTACATGTGTACATATCCAAGTCTTGCTGTACGTACGTGTCTGTACGTACGTGTTTAGGTCGGCGCGCTGCTGTGGTGTAATTTCTGTTGTCTCGGCTGCTGAGCCAATATTGATTGCTCTTGGCTCAGACACACACCCGGCTGCAGAGGTGTGTGTGTTTTGGCGCGGCCGAACAGCAAGGCCTGGTGCCGTGTTTAAATTCAATCACTTTCCTCTCCGCGTGCACCTGCCTTGCGGTTCGGTCTCTCTGCGTCTCTAGGACAAGTGTGTTGTGTGGCCAACCCCTTTACTGTTTAGTTGGCAGGTTGACGATTCTTGTGTGCCCCGGCATAAAAGGATCTTGTTGCTGCATCGACTACCACACCGCGACAGTAGTGCGATAGGAAGAGCGACAAGGACCGGGCGGCCGTGGAAGAGACAACACAAGCAGAAGATAAATCTGTGACGACAAATTTATTACAGACGCCGTAAAGGTGGTGGTGAATTTTCAAATTCTTAGGCGACGGTAGGTTGGGCTGACCAGACGGGGAGTTGAGTGGATCGTAAGCAACAAATTGCGAATTTTTACCGGCAGCCAAGGCTGCCGGTATAAGATTAGCTTTTCGTTAAGCGTGTAGGATGCAATTGCATCTTAAAGCGTGTGCTCTCGGCGCCGTTCGGCTCGCTCGTTGTAAAGCTGCTAGGCTTTAGACACTCCATCAGGAAGGAGAGTTTACTCGAACAGTTCGTTCTCAGTCATTTCTCTATGAATTTGGCTCAGATTTTCAGGATTTATTAACAAGATAACTGGGCATCTATTGCGAAAGTTTGGCCCGAAAATTCCAAGTGCTGCTGGTACCGTGGCTCGAAAACTGACAACACTTTACTGTGAATTGCAACTGAAAGCTGCTTTTTGAAAGAAGCAAAACAGAAAACTGGTTTTTAAAGGAATATTTGAAGAGTTTACAGTCTGACAGAATTGTTTGAAAGACAAAACTGATTTTTAAAGAACTACCTAAAGAGTTACTGTAAGAAACAACTGCTTGAAAGACAAAAAAGCGTTTTGAAAGATTTGCCTAAAGAGTGCCAGAATTCGTTGGATTGGAAGGGAAAATTCCTGTTTTTGAAAGATTTCCCAAAAAGAATGTCAGAATTCTTTCGAAGGGAAAGCTGTTTTTTGAAAGATTTGGCAGAAGACAGTAGAATTTTTTGGAAGGAAATTGAAAATTCGTGTATTTGAAAGATAACCTAAAGCATGTCAGAATGCCTTTTTCGAAGGGAAAGCTGTTTTTTGAAAGATTTGGCAGAAGACTGCAGAATTTTTTTTGGAAGGGAATTGAAAATTCGTGTATTTGAAAGATAACCTAAAGCATGTTAGAATGCCTTAGAACGGAATGCTGCTTTGAAAGATTTGCCTAAAGTGTGCCAAAATTATTTGGAAAGGAAAGCTGCTTTTTGAAATATTTGCCTAATTCGTGTCAGAATTCATTGGAAGCGAAAGCTGCTTTTTGAAACATTTGCCTAAAGAGTGCCAGAATTCTTAGGAAGAAAAAACTGCTTTCTGAAAGATTTGCCTAAAGAGTGCCAGAATTCTTTGGAAGTGAAAGCTGCTTTTTTTGAAAGATTTGCCTAAAGAATGCCAGAATTCTTTGGATTGGAAGGGAAAATTCCTGTTTTTGAAAGATTTCCCAAAAAGAATGTCAGAATTCTTTCGAAGGGAAAGCTGTTTTTTGACAGATTTGCCAGAAGACTGTAGAATTGTCTGCTTTTTGAAAGATTTGCCTAAAGAGTGCCAGAATTCTTTGGAAGCGAAAGCTGCTTTTTGAAAGATTTGCCTAAAGAGTGCCAGAATTCTTTGGAAGCGAAAGTTGCTTTTTGAAAGATTTGCCTAAAGAGTGCCAGAATTCTTCTAAAGCGAAAGCTGCTTTTTGAAAGATTTGCCTAAAGAGTGCCAGAATTCTTTGGAAGCGAATGCTGCTTTTTGAAAGATAGATTTGCCTAAAGAGTGCCAGAATTCTTTGGATTGGAAGGGAAAATTATCTGAAAGAATTGCACACCCAGTTTCTTCAGATAAATGTTTACGGACGTTTTCCTCTGCTGCTGGTCTAATTTTGTAAAAAATTTCCAAAAAAAATCTGTCTCTGCCTGTAAAACTGAGAGGATCTTCAAAATGATCAAAATATCTAAAGTTTTATACACTCATTTTGAAGAACCGTCTTGTTTCTACTAGACTCAACGTTGTTTTGGCTTATTTTTGGTTAAAAAAGGTGTTCGGCCGATTGAGCTCACTCACATAGCACTTTTATCATAATTCTTACCAAAAAATATCCTGAGGGAATACGTAGGTCAGTCAGAACCTGAGTAAGCCTTTTGACTGTGTCTGCTACCCTACCTACCAGTCAAGAGTTTCAGGTGTGGACATTGCTGGAAGAGCAGCACACACCTCCAGTAGTAGACGGCGAGAAGATGATCGACTATAAGAAGTTCAAATCGGTGGCCGACAAAGCTCCCGACAAGGCCAAATGCTTCTTCACCGCCACTGTGTTCGGCAATCTACAGCAGAAGGACCCCTACGGCCGCGTCTCCATACTGACGCTGTTCAATTACGTTATGCGCAAGACCTGGCTGAGACAGTCGCGGATCGGCCTCAGTCTCTACGATATCTCGGGACAGGGCTATCTGACTGAAAAGGATCTCGACCTGTACATCTCTGAACTCATTCCTACCATGCCCCAGCTGGAGAGGTTAGAGGTAAGCACTGGAGTGCAAGAATAGCTCATAAACCCAATAGCCACTTTCAATGCCGGCACAGTTGGTGTAGTGGTTTAGGCCGCAAAGTCATTTAGCTGTATTTCGGCCTAATTTTTTTTGACGATTTTTATGCGAAAAAATGCGATTTTTTCGATTTTTGAGCATTTTCTAGTGCCCAACTCCCCTCCCAACCTTTGGGCTCAGATCCCCCTCCCACTTCGGCGGATGACCTGTTGCGTGTACGTATGCTTACGATACGATTTATTTGTCACCGAATGGGCAACGGGCCCACAAATCGCCAGAATTGACATGTTATGCGGCCCTAAAACTGACTAGATGCTCCCATAGATTCAGCAATACAGTACGTACCTGTTTCAGAGACAGTACGCCTAACCTACAAGTAAGCAGACCGTAAGTAAGCAAACAAATACAACACTAAGCAAATTAGGCTTCTGCATTGGCCTTTCGAATTTTGAGGGTGCCATAGTCTATATAGAGTCCAGTCTCGCCGCTATCACGCCTTTGTCGCAACTGAGTTCGCAAATCGTATGCTTTTTTTGCTTGCCAGGGAGTCAAATCCACTCCAATGAAGACAGTCGAATGCTGCGGTTTCGCCATTAAAACCGAGCGTTTTCTGGACAAAATCGTCTTCTTAGTAGCAACGTCCCTCAACTGAACTACAGTCATGTCTCGTTAATCCGGACAAGTTTGGACCGGCCAATTTTGTCCGGATTAGCGAATTTCCGGATTAACGAATCAAAGCTAAAACACTGTTCCTTGTGTCAAACGCCTAAATGACAGCTTTTTGATAGTTGCATATCAGATTCTGCAGCTGTACCTCCTAATTAAAACCCAAAAACTAATTTCAGCTGATTATAGCTCATAAAAAGGCAAAAATAATTACATTCTGACTCAACCAAAAGCATTATTCAATCGAAAATTCACACCTGAATTGAAAAATTGCGCATGGATTTTGTCCAAATTAACCAAATCCGGATTAACGAATCACTTTACCATACAAATTTCGAAGTTGGGACCCCAAATCTTCTGTCCGGATTAACGAATCCGGATCCGGATTAACGAGTCATATAACATGGGGGAAAATTGGGACCTGGCCTAATCTTGTCCGGAAGGCGAATATCCGGATTAACGAGGTCCGGATTAACGAGACATGACTGTATCACCTTTTGTCCTCCCTTTTCAGAACCCACAGTCGAAACATTAGCCACAGTGGAATAGTCAATTTCGAGATCAGAAAAAATGTCCTTCACCCGTTGAGCGACAACTGCAGAGTCAGTCCGTTTGTTGACCAATCCATTGATGACAATGTTGTGGTCACGACGTTGTCGTTCGCGCAGTTCGCGTTCCCAGTCACAAATTCGCACAAGCTCGGAATGTGCCTTGTCGTATGAGGCTGTCGGGTTAGGCACAGGTAGTCCATTTTTGGCCGTCTGAAGCACAGAGGCGTACGACTTTTGACCAACGGCAGTCTTTGACAGCTGGTTTAAGTCAGAAGTGACTTTGGCCAGCTGTGTAGACATCGTCTCAATCTTCTCCAAAAGAGAGGCAAGCTCGGGTCGATCTACTTGAGCGACTGCACGCAGTGGTGCTTGGTCCCGTCTGACTTTCTTGTAGCAGTCAGCGCAACAAATAGCGAGAGTCATCTCGTTAAGGCCAATACCGAGAACAGTTCGGTTGATGACCCAGTCCCTGTAGCTAGCTGCAGTCCTGTCGCCGAGCAAATCCTTTCCAAAGCAAGCCTTGCAGATGAAGAGTCGTTGGCAGAAGGAGCAGAACAAAGAGGGATCAGTATCAGATTGGGGGCTGTTGCATTTCACTTGACAGTAGATACACTTCTCGTCGTCTAACATTTTGACAGAGAGAAGAAAACAGCCAGTCTAATGGGCAGTGTGTGTGTAGCAAAGAAATACACACACGGCGTGGTCAGAGCCGGCCAAGCAAAGGCGGCCGCTCGCGAGCCAGCCAGCGCGCACAGCTTATATGGTACCACCACAGTAAATCTGTCTCGGTCGGTACAGGGGTAAAGGCATACATGTAACAGGTCATCCGCCGAACGGGGAGGGGTTGGGTGGTCTGGCGCCGGCCGGGGGATATGAGCCTAAATTTTTGGAGGGGGTGGGGCACTAAAAATGCTAAAAAATCGAAAAAATCGCAATTTTTCGGCTAAAAATCGTCAAAAATCGCTAATTTGGACTGAAACACAGCTAAAAAGTGCTGTTTTACAGGCCATTTTGGCAATTTTTGTGTCTGAAATTGTAATAAAATCGCAAAAATTTGCTCAAAAATTACTTGCCAAAAAATCGGACGGGGGTCGGAAAAATCGTCTCGGGGGTCCCCATCCGGGAGGGGTCTGGCCTAAGTCGGGTGGGGGCAGAGCCCCTACCCCCCTGTTACATGTATGGGTAAGGGTATAACCACAACGCCCTTCTTGTGTAACCCAAACTTGAAGCTCTATTTGTCTTCCTAGTAAAAAAGTGCACCAACAAAGACGAGATGGCACAAGTTACTATTTTAGGAGTCGTTTCATTCCTTCTACACCTGCACGGCCGTTCGCCGTTTCCTCTTTTTCCTCGACCCCAAGCGCATGGGTCGCGTCCGCATCGTAGACGTTCTGGCCAGCGGCTTTCTCGACGACCTCCTGGAGCTGAGAGAGTCTCCTAGCAAGGACGATGAAAACAGTACTCTCTTCCTTTCTCTTCTAATACAATCAGATAATTTCTTAACGCCGTTTATGGTACTGTATACCATGCATAGTGCATGCATGCAACTTTCAACCTCAAAATTTTGGCCTAGTCTGTCATTTCAACCACAAGTTAAGCACTTCCACGTGTCCGCTGTGACTTTTAGTGCAGGATGAGCCAATTATCTATCGGGAATTCCCGTCTAGTTGTAACTTTTGTGTCTGTCAATCAATTTGGCTGGGATTTTAGCACAATTCTGAGCAGTTCTGCATGTTGCGTTAAAGTTTGCGCCAAATTGACTGACCAACACAAAAGTTACATGGCCCACCTTGTAGATCCGGCGAGAGCACCGTTCTATGCAAATTTCAGTCAGCAACGCTTCGGCCCAGTCGTCGCCTCGCGCGCTGGAGGAGAACTGGTTCAGCGCCGAGAATTCGCTTAGGGTCTACGGACAGTATCTGAACCTGGACACCGATCGCAACGGAATGCTGTCGCAGAAGGAGTTGAAGCAGTTCGAGACGGGAACGCTGACCGACGTGTTTGTGGAGAGAGTTTTCCAGGAGTGTCTTACATATGAGGGAGAAATGGACTACAAGGGATATTTGGACTTCGTCTTGGCTATGGAGAATAAGAAGGTTTGCTAGTTTTACTTGCTCAATATCGAGATCATTTTGATCTCCTTATTATTATTATCCTCTCCTTATCTCCCGCACCTTATTTTGGTACAGATACCGACGGTTCTGATGCATACATACGGGAGGTGAGCAGCTTACCCAGCTGAGGTGCTTTCTTACAGGCGATTTTGGCAATTTTTGGGTCTAAAATTGCAAAAATTTGCTCAAAAAATTTCTTGGCAGAAAAATCGACTCGGGGGGGACGACCCCCGTATGTGTCATGATGCTGTCAGGTCCAAACGTCCGCCCAGCCAGTGGCCAGGCCCGGTATAGGCCTTACTGTTGGTTTCTCAGACAGCCACTGACGTCGTTGATCTTCTTTAAGCATGCTTTGAGGGTCGCCTTTCGGCTTTGATACCAGTAGAATTATCTCGCGCCCAAAAGGCCCTGTTAGAGCTTTACGCACCACCCTTTTGAAAATGGGACTCCTGACTTTCCACAGCTAATACAACTTGAAATTTTACCCTCAGAATACCGTTTAAATGCGTTTTTCAAAAATTTTCTCACCCTTGTTAGAAGTTGGTCAGTATGATTGGTCAGGGAATTTTGCTCTGAAAAAGCCGCACGAACCCTGTGTCTTCGAAGCCAACTATGCCTGGGGACCAAACGGACGTCGGGAGCTGACATCACCATGACGTCAACACGCCAGGCGCTCTCTTAGTACCTGGCGCCCAACAGCATGGCTAGGAGTGGCCGGGCAGTTAAAGAAGGGAACAACATCCGAGATGACCACATCGGGGGGACCACAGAGTAGGGGCGTAAGGGATCGGATCGGACCCAAACTGAGCTCTGCACTTGCCATCGTGATACCGTATGTGTGTGGCTGTAAACGGTCCACATTTTGAGGACCGTGCATCTCTGGAATACTTCTTCCGAATCCTGGACGTTCGTCAGAAAGGCTATCTGGACGCGTTTGCCATAAACTATTTCTTTCGCGCCATCCAGAAACTGCTGGAGGCCGAGAACCAACCGATGGTTCTGTTCGAAGACATAAAAGATGAAATATTCGACATGGTCAAACCGAAAGACCAACTGAAGATTAAGCTGCAGGATCTGATTGACTGTAAACAAGGGGACACAGTAGTCAGTGTGCTGACTGACCTGGATGGATTCTGGAAGTACGAGAACAGAGAGTATCTGGCCACTGAACAAGACGATGATGATGCTCAGTGTTGAACTCTCTCTCTGCTTTGTCACACTTTACTGTATGGCTGTGAACTTCAATAAACTTCTGCTGGGAGCGGGAACTGGTATTCGGTGTATTGCAGTCAGGCACTTAACGCCGTTTATGGTACCGTCACCATAGATTAGGGATGCGCTCGGGCCGAAAATTTCGGCCCGGCCCGTTTTCCAAATTATGTGGCCCGGCCCGGCCCGTTTGCCACTCGGCCCGGACCGGCCCGGTCCGGCCCATTTTTAAAAAAGTTGCCAGACAGTGTTGCCAGGTTTCAACGGCAGTTCACTCCTAGAATTACCCTTAAAAAACTCCTAGAAACTCCCAAAAATTTATAAAAATCCTAGAAAAAACTCCTAAATTTTAAAGCACTTAAAATTTAGCAGGCGAATTTTTTTAGTAAAATTTGGTGGGCCAGACAGTTTACCAGTCACGTATTCAGGATTTTTCAAAGAGAATGTAAATTTCGAAGTCACCTGTGCGAGAAGATTTTAAAAATTGACCTTCAAAAATGCATTTAAGAAGCATTCTAAACATAAACTACAGTTTTAGTACGTAATTCATTTGTTTCTATAATTTTTGACATATTTTTTCTTCCTACCTCCTCCGCAAACAGTACATACAATGTATTGTACCCACCGAAAACTCTGCTGAATACGCCACTGCAGTTTACTACCATAAGTGTAAAAAGATTTGAAAATGCGTTGAAACTGTTCGATATCAATCAATCTGAATCAATGCTACAGTACAGTAGAAATAAGTAAACACATGCGAAAAAAATTAAAAAAATTCTGCCATTAGCCTATGAGTTTGCATTTTTCATTCCTAGCCGTAAAACCATATATAACTCCAGGCAAATAGGTACTACAGGTGCAAGGTTAGCTGAATCATCAATTTATGTTTTATTGTGCTTTCCAAGTCAAGCATTAATCTATCGCGAAATTTGTTCGCTGAACCTACAATGTATAGTCCTAATTATACTAGGTACAAAGAAGACTGCAATGCGAGCATGACACACAAGACAGATACCTATATATAAAAGTTAGATAAGGACAGATATATAAAAGTGAAGCAAAGCTCGTCTCTTCAGTTCACACAACATAAAAGGGTGCCAAAAATTCATTTTCTAGCTAGGACCAGGTGATTTTTGAGAGAAAAAAGCTATTATTTAGAGGCATGAAGCTGAAAATCCTAAAAAATCCCAGAAAACTCCTAGAAAAATCCTAAAAATCAAAAACTCCGACCCAGAATTTAAAAACTCCCAGAAAAACCTCCTAACTCCAATCTCAAAATTTTCCTCCAATCCCAAATCAAAAACTCCTAGATCTAGGAGGAAAACTCCTAACCTGGCAACCCTGTTGCCAGAATTCACCCCAACATGTAATGTAACAATTCCCTGATACAAGTAAACGTTTCACAAGTGCTAAAAGCAGTTAGAAATACACTGTTCACAAAAACAGAGCTCTTAACACGTTCACATGTTAGCATGCAGGAAAGTTATCAAAACAACCGATTGTGGATTAAGACGCGCTCTCCGGGCTTGCAGAGTGAAGCCGCAAGTAGAAAAGTCTCTCTCAGCGGGTGCACTAGAAGCGGGCACAGCCAACAAACACTGGGCCACTAGACTAAATAGAATCAGGAATTTCGAATATGGAATGAACAACCCTCGTCAATAGTGTACCGACATGCGCCCGAATTTACTTATTTTCTTTCGTGTCCTGTCCAATTTCTGTCTGTTTTTGCTGGCACGATTGATTGGTGCGCAACATCGCGCGCGCACTTAGCGGGTGCGTTATTGCCGATTAACACAACGGTTGCTAGCGCTTATATTCAGCACCAGCGTACATAATCTTGAATTTGTGCAACCTTTCAAAATTTTCGGGCCACTATGCTAAACTGGTCGGCCCGGCGGCCGAAAATTGTGCCCGGCCCGTGCGCATCTCTACCATATATGGTACCAGACCACCACAGGCCCCGAAGGTGGGGTACCATATATGGTACCGGCACCTTATATGGTGTCGGTACCACAAACGGCGTTAAGTGCCTGACTGTATTGGGGTGTTTTCGAGGTATTGGGTATTGGGCTTTTTGTCCCCCAATACTCAATACTAATTGGGAGCTGTCAAAATCGATGTGACCTCAAAAATTAATCTACAAAAATCGAAATGGGTGATTAGATTTAGGAAGCTGTCTTTGCGTTAATCAACCTGTTAGTGCGCCGCTTTTCTAAGTAATCGCTGTTCTTGTGTAAAATAAAAATTATGTCATTTCTTACGATGCAGAATGTATCAGTAACGTATATGTACGTACCCGCTGCTGTGCCGAGTTAGGAAAAGGATTCGTGGACAATAAGAAACGCGATTCAATTATGCATTGTTCAGTACTAAATCTGTTAATTTCTGCAAATTTTACACTCAGAATGGCTGTTAAACGCTTTCTAAAAGGCAATTTTTTCAAAATTTTCTCGCCCTACTTGGACGGTGGCCCAACCAGGCCTCTTCAAAATTTTAATCCCAGTGCAAAAGATCCTACCTGCATCACTGAAATGTAGGTATTTCCTATCTTCTGCTTACTTCCTGAGGATCTGTTATCTGAAAACGTGTTTTACTACACGGCCCTACTCCCCATAAAGATCGATTTACCTATACTTCTGTCATTCCGGTGCCACAGAAAGAAAGTACAAAGTGGGTGGCAGAAGTACAAATCCGTCTTAAGGCAGACGACGTCTACATGTGCGTACTTAACGTTATGTGCACGCATTGGATAAGGTAAGGTTGCTGCATGTGGGCTGTTAGTACTGTACGTAGTTGTACACTGTTAGCGTGAGGCAGGCCAACAGAAATTTGTTTTAGCATAGTAATTTAAGTGTAGGAAACCATTCAGCACAGACAACAAGCAACAATTCTTGTGTAATGTTTTTCAACTAAAAGCAAAACCAATCGCTCACCATCGCACACAGGGGAAAGCAAACTTTCGCACATTAGCTGACAGAAAGAGCAGCAAATAGGGGTTGGCAGAGACGAACAGATGTTCAAAGAAAACCGAGAACAAGTAGATGTGGAGATCGTAGCCAGTCTGACTGAGTATGATTCGGAAGAAGTGGTACGAGTACTTGGCCATGTAAAACGCCCCTAGTAAAGCGCCCACAATTGCCAACTTGAATTCACGTGCAGACTCTGTTTGGTGCTGACTGTTGCGGCGGAACTTCCTGTGAGCATGCACCATCACTGCGTGAACGCCTATCAGGCAGAGACTCACGACGCAGATGAAACCGAAGTTTGCCTGAAACATAAATGTTGGGCAAATCGGTCAGTCAGTCGATCGGTCTATTGGTCAGTTGGTTGGTCGATCCAGTCGGTCGGTCAGTCCAGTTGGCCGGTTCGTCGGCCAATCGGTTAAGTCAGTCAGTCAGTCAGTCAGTCAGTCAGTCAGTCAGTCAGTCAGGTCAGTCAGGTCAGTCAGGTCAGTCAAGTCAAGTCAAGTCAAGTCAAGTCAAGTCAAGTCAAGTCAAGTCAAGTCAAGTCAAGTCAAGTCAAGTCAAGTCAAGTCAAGTCAAGTCAAGTCAAGTCAAGTCAGTCAGTTGGTCAGCCCAGAGCAGCAATGGTCGTTTGTGGAAAGGTGGTTTTCTGCATACATGGTGGTATGTAGAATGTATGGCCAACTGAACTCTGTCCCCAGGCGTCAGCTTGTTAGCTAAAAAAGCCGTCAAGATAACCGATCCAGCTGCAAGGACAGGAAAAATAGTCTGAAGGATGCAGACCCCTATAACTTTCTTTCTGGTCCAAATCTAAAACATTTCTCCATAGATTCAGAGAATGATGATGAATGATTTTCTAAACTTCCTTGCTTACCGCCTCGTGTTGCATTGGGTAAACAATAGCTGTAAATCTATTACAACTAATAGAGAGAACTCCCAAAGCTTGACACCAGTCCAACAACAAATAGTTAAAAGCATCGAACATGTTCAACTGCCAGAAGAACAGACGCCACGGTTGTTTGGCTATGAAGCAAAATCTGACTAGCAAACTGATGATATCAAAGACTCCTGCCCAAACTATCAGCGAAAAGAAATGGGAGCCAAAGACACCCCGATGAGTGATGATCACTGTTAGTATGTAAATGTAGAAGATAACATTAATCAGACAGTAGGTTTGAGTTGGCTTCGCAAACGGTTCCGGCATGCTCAGAACAAAAATGATGCTTCCCCTTGACGCGTTCATTTTCAGGAAGAGCAACTTATCGAACTGAGCAAACAAACTCGTGCGAAAGGGCAGCTTTGCCTGAATTGGATCGCCTCATTGTTAGGTGTCGACACAATTTGCGTGCTTCCAAGTGAGATTACTTCTTAGACAGGTGGTATTAAATCTCTTTTCCAAAAAGGCGCTAAGCGCGATATATTCAGTTGCTTGTCATTTTCTTCGGGTACAATTTCGTGCAGAAACAGTGCTGCTGAAATTACTGTAAATTGGTCGGTTAAGTTTTTTAAGCTGGAAGCAAATTTCCCGGGTTTTTTTGGACAACCTTTATAATTGCTTTAACAGTTGTTTATTCGAAAATTGAACAAACACTGGGTTTTTGCGACTTATTGAAACAGTTAGCACTGGTATTCATTATAATCACAATTTGATTTAGCGCAACCAGATTAAACCAAACATCAAAGATGGAGGGTGGTTTTGGATAGAAAATGCACTAATTATGGCTGCGTATGTGTGGGGAAATGTACAATTATGGCATTATGTGTGGTTTATGCGATAGATTTGTCATTAGCAATGCACACTAGTACATCATAGTAGATACAGACAAAGTATAAAACCTTCACACTTCACAGAGCTAAATAACATAGCTCTGACAGATTATAAGCATTCAACTAGTTGCGCACTATTGTGGATCAGGGATACCGCCGCGCAATACACTCACTGTCACTACGTATTACAGAGACTTAAGCCCGGTTCACACTACGAAATAAGAAGTAAGAAATAAGAAATAAGGCGTCTGCAATAAGAAATAAGCGGAGCGTTCACACTACGAAATAAGAAATCAGCACAGCAAAAATCAGCTGCAGTGTATAGTAAGCGTCAGAAATCTTTTCGTCTTAGCAATTTTTGGAAACTAAGCGATTTATGGTCATAGTAGACCGGCGGAACACCAAAAACACTTAAGATGCATTTTGCGAGAAAGTCAGCTTTGAGGGGGCAAGCAGGGCCATCTCACGGATCTGGCTGATATTTATATCTATTAAAATAGAGCACAGTCGAAGACCAACGGTGCATGCCCGGCCACCAGCAACCCCTAGAACCGGAGCTACACCCCCTCAAAGTTGGGTCGGCAGCAATTTTCGGGCTCATTTTAATAGCTCTGACACCCTCCATTCAAACGATCACCCTTCATTCGTTTCTCAAGCTAGGATCCCGACTCGCATATGATTTTGTAGGTGGTCCAATGGCCTTTCATTTTCTGGTACTCCCGTTTCCAGATCGTAGCTGGTTACCGAGATATTCGCCGAAAACTGCGAAATTTCCACAAAATGCCACTCCGTTTTTTTTCGAAAAATTTTCATAACTTTTTATGCAAAGGCCCTGCCAAGCCAACCTTTCAACAAAAGTTAGGCATGAGTTGGCCAAACAAAATGAGCGCCCCAAAGTGTGCGGTTAGGGGGGGAGGGGGGTGTTTTGGCCTCTCAAAGGTGTTCGAAAAAAATTTTTTTCTGGAAAGCTTAGCTGTTAGCATACTGTTATATGCAGTTTTGTGTGCTGAGTTCGAAAATGCATTCAGTTTAGCTAGATTCGCTCTGGATCGGGAGAAATTGGCGTCCAAAGTTGAGACCAACCCTTTTTCTTGACTGGCACTACTCGCCAGTATGACCATTAACCGCGATGCAATACAGTTTTTCTTATGTAGTTTTTGCTGCTGATTCCGAAAATAACTTTATTTTTGCTCTACGTTGCCGACTTTTGAAGATATCGGCATTTTTGTGATTTGGGAAGAAAACGGCTGCACTTGCTATAACATGCTCGTTTGAAAGGTGACTCAATTCAGTCGCATCTAGAGTACAGAGCCATAAAAATTTATATCACCTAATGCAGTTTTTGCCGCTGATTACGAAAATGACATCTGTTTTTCAATCTGACTGCTCCTGAGCTACTTATGTAACTTTTATGCCCTGGTACTCAGACAATAAGTTATCTGTCAAATCTGGACGTAATATGGTATCTATCTGGTGCAGTTTTCTCCGCTGATTCAGAATATTATCATATTTTTGCGCTACGGCGACTCTGTCGCAAGTTATGGACCTTCAAAGTTTCATTAAGAAACATGCCGTGAGAAGCCGTAATCCTGAAATAAATGTTCAGCATTCATGCATTTCTAAAGGGAATCTTTTGTCAGTCAATAGTGTACCCGACCTATTTTGACCCGCTGAGTTCAAAAATGGCGTCATATATCTCCAAAACGAGTAACAATAGATTAAAACAAACGCCATTTTTTAACTCAGCGGGTCAAAATAGGTCGGGTACACTATTGACTGACAAAAGATTCCCTTTAGAAATGCATGAATGCTGAACATTTATTTCAGGATTACGGCTTCTCACGGCATGTTTCTTAATGAAACTTTGGAGGTCCATAACTTGCGACAGAGTCGCCGTAGCGCAAAAATATGATAATATTCTGAATCAGCGGAGAAAACTGCACCTGATAGATACCATATTACGTCCAGATTTGACAGATAACTTATTGTCTGAGTACCAGGGCATAAAAGTTGCATAAGTAGCTCAGGAGCAGTCAGATTGAAAAACAGATGTCATTTTCGTAATCAGCGGCAAAAACTGCATCAGGTGATATAAATTTCTATGGCTCTGTACTCTAGATGCGACTGAATTGAGTCACCTTTCAAACGAGCATGTTATAGCAAGTGCAGCCGTTTTCTTCCCAAATCATAAAAATGTCGATATCTTCAAAAGTAGGCAACGTAGAGCAAAAATAAAGTTATTTTCGGAATCAGCAGCAAAAACTACATAAGAAAAACTGTATTTCATCGCGGTTAATGGTCATACTGGCGAGTAGTGCCAGTCAAGAAAAGGGTTGGTCTCAACTTTGGACGCCAATTTCTCCCGGTCCAGAGCGAATCTAGCTAAACTGAATGCATTTTCGAACTCAGCACACAAAACTGCATATAACAGTATGCTAACAGCTAAGCTTTGCAGAAAAAAATTTTTTTCGAACACCTTTGAGAGGCCAAAACACCCCCCTCCCCCCCCCTAACCGCACACTTTGGGGCGCTCATTTTGTTTGGCCAACTCATGCCTAACTTTTGTTGAAAGGTTAGCTTGGCCGGGCCTTTGCATAAAAAGTTATGAAAATTTTTCGAAAAAAAACGGAGTGGCATTTTGTGGAAATTTCGCAGTTTTCGGCGAATATCTCGGTAACCAGCTATGATCTGGAAACGGGAGTACCAGAAAATGAAAGGCCATTGGACCAGCTACAAAATCATATGCGAGTCGAGATCCTAGCTTAAGAAACGAATGAAGGGTGATCGTTTGAATGGAGGGTGTCAGAGCTATTAAAATGAGCCCGAAAATTGCTGCCGACCCAACTTTGAGGGGGTGTAGCTCCGGTTCTAGGGGGTTGCTGGTGGCCGGGCATGCACCGTTGGTCTTTGACTGTGCTCTATTTTAATAGATATAAATATCAGCCAGATCCATGAGATGGCCCTGCTTGCCCCCTCTCTTCGGCACCAAAGCTGACTTTCTCGCAAAATGCATCTTAAATGATAGTACGCATTTATCGCATTTTTTGTAGGTTCTTTGACCATAAGCAGTCAACTGCAAGTCGCACAGTCAAGAACGGGTATATCCAATCCGAAAAGCAGTGAACAGGCCATAAATGCCTTGAAACTTAACTTGTCAATAATCTACTTAAGATCATAATTTCTATGTAAAACAGCAGGCAACTGCTGAAAAAACCTTGGTTTGTACGTGTATAGGCAGTGCTTATAGGTTTCTGACCGCTTTTCGTCTTTAGACAGTCGTTTCAGACTTTATTATGACATGCTATACGCTTAAAGTGAAAGAAAACTCTTATTTCAGATGAAAAAAGTTGAGCACGGCGCAACTCTTATTTCGTGGCTATTTCTTATTTCTTATTTCTTACATCGTAGGTGTGAACCGGTACGAAATAAGAAATAAGGCCGCTATTTCTTATTTCTTATTTCTTATTTCGTAGTGTGAACCGGGCTTTAGACAAACGTTGAGTCAATGACGCTGTTGTGCTTTAGTAAATGGTTATACTGTTGTGTATTGTGACAAACGCTGGCAAGGAGGCCAGGCGAGGTGGTCCTTTTCATCCCCTCACACCGAATTTTGCTTTGGTAGTTAAGTAAAGGTGATTTGCTTGAAGCTATTTGCGCTGACTGCCTCCTAATGGGCCGGACAGTTAGACTAGTTGTTGTTTATCGAAAACCATTGGTTTACATAATGCAACCAACTACTTCATTGAATTTCGAAAATTCCATTAGTCAAACAGCTTACCCACACAGTGATATAATATGTATGTTGGCCCACCCGTGGAAAACTGTGCATTTTTAGAGCACTTTGTGTGACAAATTTTTAATTCATTGACAATAACTTTATACTAATTTTGTCATTGGGACAATTAAGTGCCATCTTTGTCGGCTTCTGCAGTGGGTTCTGAAATGTGCACTGTAACGATAAGTAGTCTATGCTACAACACTCTAGCTCTACCTGGTACAAGACAGTCGTGAATGTCCTGCAAATCTAAATCAGTGGTTGTCACAGTTTGTTGGCACCTCTGTCGGTCAATGAGCACAAAATAGCTGTCGCGAGTCATGCACCCTCATATTGGGAACGTGAAGGCTCAATTTTCAGCTATTTCTGTTGGACCTTTTCTCCTTTCCCAATATTCCGAAAGTTCCATGCTATCACAGAGCTGCTTCCGTCAAACTAAAAACACGGCACCTGTACGTGTGTACCATGTTCTACTTCACGTTATCTATCTACATGTTCTATCTAGCTCGTTCAAGCTTCTAGTTCTAGCAGCGGCGTATTTAGCTATTTTTAAAAAAACATGCGGGAGGAGAATAGGGCCTATTCAATAGGACTTTACTGCAGGTCTTGGGCCAGCTGATGTAATGGATGGGTCTGTTTGTTGATAAATAGGCAGTGCAATGGCCATATGTGTAGGTATACCAGACTGGTATTTAGACGTCAAAGTTCAAAATACATCCTTAAACTCCTATATCATTTGTTGGCCTGTGATGATCATTTGCCGGTCGGGTGGAACCGGACATTTAGCGACGCCAAATCAACATACCTGTTGCGCACAATAAAGTAGTTCAGGCAACTGACCGAAAACGTTTCTTTAAGGCTTAGCTTCAGTTGATTGCCGCGGCGCTGAGCTACAGCTCAGCTTAGAACAGCAAACGCTAGTTTCTACTCTGGCCTGCCGCTGGTTATATTAAAGCAAATCGATAGACGGACGGCACTATTACTGACTAGCTCAAAGTCCAACATCAAGCAGGCGAGTTCATTAAAAACTATTAGCTTCAACCGTTGGCAAACACTACTGTTATTTTACTATTGGATTTTAATTTTACTACAGGTACAAGTACAAGTACAAAGTTTCATCGCCCGAGTAACACAAAGCCCTCGGAGCGACAGGCCACGAGTCGCCATATTTGACATATTACGTGGCCTAACTGAATAACAAATGCTGCGGCAAATTTTAACTAATTTTCCTAATTTTTTTTCAAATTTTACTATTTACTAAATTTACCACAATTTCAGCTCTTCAATTTAATTTTTATTTTTGTTTTACTACCAAGCAGCTGTGATTTTAGTAATTTTTGTTTTAATAATAATTTTAATAATTTTACACCATTTTACTACCATTTTACTAGTCATTAGGGGCAATTTTGCATAAATGATGCCAAGATCTTATGAATAATTAATGTTGGTCCAAATATTTGCTAAATTTGATCATGATACGAACTTCTCCAGAACTGTAGACACAAAAACGTAAAAACGTGTGAAATTCGACTGACAAAAGTGCGCCCACACATCTTTTATTGCAAAATTGATGAAGAATATGGCTGGAATTCACCAAAAACCAGTAAAATAGTAGTAAAATTATCATTTTACTATTGACGGTCTTTGTTAATTTAATTTAATTTTTACTTTACTATTGGCTCTAAATTTTACTTTTTACTATTATTTTACTACTAGTAAAATACCACTAGTATTTAGTGATGCAACCGGGATCCCGGTATTTCCTGAAGAACTGGGAATTCCCGGTATTTTCACTCCCGGTTTCTAATCCCGGTTCACACATTCTCTAATACCGGGAAATACCGGGAATACCGGGAAATTTATTTTATAGCAGTATTGACAGTTTTTTGCTGATACTATGTATTTCAGTGACATCTACTGTATACCCAACTTTCTTTTGCCAGTACCAGCGGCACGCAAAACTTTGAATAAGTTTTAAAATGACTGCTACTTGCTCAATTTGAGCGAACAGCCATGTTTTGCAGCTTTTCCTTTTGTTCCAAATATTTTTAGATTAACTTTTTGTTCTAAGCTTCCAACTTTATAAAGGCCTTCAATTGAGCAAAGCCACTCATTGATTGGCTATTCTACACAAATCTTTTTGTCCAATTGACATCGAGCTGCCTGGTGCCTGCCAAACCAGCTCACTAACCCATTCAACATTAATCTGATCTCACAGTGTACTATACTTTAGCCCGTTATGAGAGAAAATCCTTGAGAAAACCGACTAGAAATGGTATTAATAGCTAAACCGGATGTTAAAAACATTTATGTTTTATTATGCTGCATGCGTTTTGATTGATTTCCCGATATTCCCGGTAATCCCGGTTTTTCCCGGTATTCTCATATCCCGTAATCCCGGTTTTCCCGAATCCCGGTATTCCGCTCCCGGTTGCATCACTACTAGTATTACTAATTTTTGTTTTACTATACTATAGTAAAATAACAGTAGCAAACACCTGTCAAAAAAGAACAAATTTTAGTTTTTGAAATTTCAGCCAACTAGGAAGCTTTTATTTGTTGCTTTGAGCTACATGTAGGTTGACTGCGGCAAATTGGTCTTCCAGCTACAATGCATTATGACAGATTTAGTAGGTGAAAATTGCGAGAATACGAGTTAAAGTTTAAACAGTATAGTAGTTTGCTGGAAAATGTGCTTTACGGGCTATCAAATGACGCCTAAGCGGTTTCAATCGGTTTACTCAATCAAAAGTTATGGCCAGAAGAACAGAATACAAAATACAGCATTTTTGCGGAAAAGCCCATGATTTTCAATTTTCAAGCTACAATTTCTCAAAAAAGGGTATTTGGATTTTGCTAATTTTTTTATTTTATAGGGAATAAATAGCGCTACATTTCCCTATATGTATTCCGATCATTTGGATTCGCTCTTGTTTTCGGGAAATAGTGCCGAACGTAAGTTTAAAAAAATTTTTTTTTCAAAAAAATACATGCAATGTACATAGGCCCATCCTTTGACAAATTTTACTCACGGCCCCGGCGAATGTCGCGACATCACAGAAACTCAAGAGCTCTCTATATGCCTAAGTTTAGGATTGACGTGAGAAAACACGCCTTCTCTATAAGAACTGTACCGTATAGTGCTGTTTATAGTACCCGGGTACTATATATGGCACTTAGGGTTTTGCGAAAATAAAATTGAATCCATTTATAGTACCCGGGTACTATACATGGCACCTACAAAATCTGCTCTATAAGAAACTAACAATAGTAGTATGTGAAGTTCTTTGCTCAAATTACCGTTTTGATGTAAAAATAGGTTATATACATACATCAGAACCTCTATGATTGCATTATCTTCTGTTTTTCTTCATGCAAACAACGTTTACCACCAAAAATGCCGTATTTTGCGCACGTTTTATATTAATAACAGCTCATTTCCGAATAAAAATCTGTTTCCATTTATAGTACCCCGGGTACTATAAATGGCACTAAGTGCCGTTTATAGTACCCCGGGTACTATAAATAGGGGGGTACTATAAACAGCACTATACGGTACCTTGTTGGAATAACCTTTCAGAATTTGTGGTTCAATCGGAGACTCTGGGTCTTTTTTCTAACCGCTTACAAACCGCTGGCTTGGGAGACTTTCTGAGTAATGACAGGTGGGATTAACCCAATGCAACATACCTACGCCATTTGGCGTTTTGGCGTAATTCTTAGAAACGCGCTTCCCGACAACGAACAACTATCGGGAACCTGGTTCCCGACAACGAAAATGTTGTCCGACAGTCTCTCTTTTTTGGCTATTTTTTGTTTTTTTATTAGAAGCTTTCCGATAAGCTTCTGGAAATTTTCCTAAATTGTTGGGAATTACCAAAAACTATCGGTAAGCTCAAAAAATTGCTATTGTGAAGTGTTTTTCTGTCAGTAAGCTGTTATGCCAAAAACTTTCCCGACAACAAAAAAATCGGGAACTGAAAAAGCCCCCTTCAACACACCGGTGTTTCTAATTGTCGGGAAGTCGCGCGCTTCCCGACAGCTGTCGGGAAGATAAATTTTTCAGTTCCCGATTTTTTTGTTGTCGGGAAAGTTTTTGGCATAACAGCTTACTGACAGAAAAACACTTCACAATAGCAATTTTTTGAGCTTACCGATTGTTTTTGGTAATTCCCAACAATTTAGGAAAATTTCCAGAAGCTTATCGGAAAGCTTCTAATAAAAAAACAAAAAATAGCCAAAAAAGAGAGACTGTCGGACAACATTTTCGTTGTCGGCAACCAGGTTCCCGATAGTTGTTCGTTGTCGGGAAGCGCGTTTCTAAGAATTACGCCAAAACGCCAAATGGCGTAGGTATGTTGCATTGGGTTAAGAGGCCAATGGGCCCTTCCTCTTCTTCTGCAATAATCCTTGCACTAAACAAAGAAAATTATGGAACTATGCGTCTGTAATGATTTTGGTTATTTTCTGTGTTTTCTTTTGTTCACTCGTTGCTACGTATGTATGTGTTGTAGATGATAAACTTTCCTACTTCCTACTTCTCGCTATTAACTTATACTGGCTCTTAAAATGCTATTAAAATACTATTAAAAATAAATTTCAATATTCAGTCCCTCCTTGTATTTTTAATTGAATTTAATATAATAGTAGGCCCTCTATTTTAATATTAATATAAATTTAATCCTATTAAAATAGCAGTATTAAGAATAGTTTTATTTTAATACTAATATCTTAAAATTACAGTAGCCTGACGCTTGCCACTGTTCAGTGTCCTGATAATTCCAGCTGCTGTGCTACCAGCATGGTTAGCTATGGATGTTGTCCATATGCTTCCAGTGTCTGCTGTTCTGATATGAAACACTGTTGTCCCAGCCAGCGGCTACAAATGCGAATCGGGAAAATGCCTGACGGTATTTGCATAGTTAGATGCCAACCCACTGTATCCAATTATGATGACATTTTGTTTCAGGAATCGTTCTTTCCTGCCACCCCTCTGAGCTAGAACTGGCATAGCCTAGTTTTATTGGCTCGTATACCATAATAATAAACGCTTTGCAATGTACGCTAGAGACTATATTATATAGAATATACAGGGTCTGCCAAAAAAAACAACCCAGCAGATTTTTTGCTGTAACAACCGCAAATCTCAACCGATTTGAATGAATACTTTTTTAAATGAGAGATAAATAAATTCTTGAAAGATTGATGTAAAGTTTAAAAAGATAGCCTGCTTGGTTCCTGAGAAACAGTATTTGTCCTCAAATTCAAAACAGAGATTTTGGCAATGAACAAGATTGACAAAAGAACAACCCAGCAAAGTTTTTCACTATTGCAACCACGAATCCCAACCGATTTGAATGAATTCTGTTTTGAATGAAAGACTGATAAATTCTTTATAGATTGGTGCAATTTTTACTGAGATTCACAGTTTAGTTCTTGAGATATTTGCCCTCTAAGTCGAAACAGATTTTGACAAAGAACAAGAGCGAATCCGTTGCATTTCATAATAGAGCAGATTCCTACTGCTGGGGATAACATCAGCAGTCCGTTTGTATATGTATATCCAAAACATTCGTATATGTTTTGAATATACAAACGCACACTAGTGTTCAGTCTACCACTGGAGCCAGAAACTGAGCTGCTTCAAATCCAGTTTGAGTTTGCAGTCACTTAAGCATAAACTATATGGCGTCGGTGATTTGCAAAGGGTTATTAACCTTTCGCAAATGACCGGGTTTTGAACGTATCGGAAAGTTTCTGGCTTTCCGATAGGTTCACGGTCCAGCTTTCCATTTGGTTGTTTTCAGTTTGTCTTGGTTTAGTGCAGTAAACAGATAGACTGAAAGTTATTTTTTTAATAAATTCAATGGCAAGCGTTAGCAGAACATCTAAAACAACAAAGTTTGGGTTTGCGACTGGCCGAAAACGCATTTCCGAGGGGGTATGAAATAGCTTTCGATAGGTCTGAAACAACTTTCCGATAGGTTCTCTTTCATTTTTTGCTTTCCGATAGGTTGGCCAACTACACCTTATGGCGTTGGTGATTTGCAAAGGGTTAATAATGAATTCGTGTTTTTGTGTAGGTCTGCTTCTCTCGCTCTCGCCACAAAATTTATGCTATTTGCTTATGCAGAGGGGCAACAGGACCCAACAAATTTACTTAATTGGCCGATTATCTGGCCAGCTACACGTACCACCTGCCAGGCATGAGCTAAACTGCTAGCGGCGGACTAACTGAGCCATATTATGACGGGACTGCCAGCTAAACTGCTACTTCTCTCTTTGCTGGGTCATACTTCCTCAGCTTTCACAACAGGTGCCTTCTTTGATTTTTGTTGAAAACTTTTATTATTATTATTCTTATTCGTACACTAAAGTTTGATATATTGGAACGCATCAACAGAACAACAAACAATTATCACACAAGTTAGGAGTTAGGACAGGTTGGGGCAGTTTAACTGAAGCAACGTTATCTGTGCATTTTGCCAATTCGTATTCAGAAGTATTTTCAGAGATCCAGTCTGGCTTTAGGCAAGTACAATTTGTGCGAATGAGAGTAGAGGCATAACCCTTTGCAAATGACCAACGCCATATGGCGTAGTTGGCCAACCTATCGGGAAGCTGAAAAAAGAGAACGTATCGGAAAGCTGTTTCAGACCTATCGGAAAGCTGTTTCAGACCTATCGGAAAGTTGTTTCAGACCTATCGGAAATCTATTTCAGACGCCCTCGGAAACGCGTTTTCAGCCAGTCGCAAACTCAAAATTTGTTGATTTAGATGTTCAGATAATGCTTGCCATTGAAATGATTCAAAAATAACTTTCAGTCTATCTGTTTACTGCACTAAACCAAGACAAACTGAAAACAACCTATCGGAAAGCTGGACCGAACATATCGGAAAGCTGGACCAAACCTATCGGAAAGCTGGACCAAACCTATCGGAAAGCTGGACCAAACCTATCGGAAAGCTGGACCAAACCTATCGGAAAGCTGGACCAAACCTATCGGAAAGCTGGACCAAACCTATCGGAAAGCTGGACCAAACCTATCGGAAAGCTGGACCGAACCCATCGGAAAGCTGGACCAAACCTATCGGAAAGCTGGACCGAACCTATCGGAAAGCTGGACCGAACCTATCGGAAAGCTGGACCAAACCTATCGGAAAGCTGGACCAAACCTATCGGAAAGCTGGACCAAACCTATCGGAAAGCTGGACCAAACCTATCGGAAAGCTGGACCAAACCTATCGGAAAGCTGGACCAAACCTATCGGAAAGCTGGACCAAACCTATCGGAAAGCTGGACCAAACCTATCGGAAAGCTGGACCAAACCTATCGGAAAGCTGGACCGAACCCATCGGAAAGCTGGACCAAACCTATCGGAAAGCTGGACAAAACCTATCGGAAAGCTGGACCAAACCTATCGGAAAGCTGGACCAAACCTATCGGAAAGCTGGACCAAACCTATCGGAAAGCTGGACCAAACCTATCGGAAAGCTGGACCAAACCTATCGGAAAGCTGGACCAAACCTATCGGAAAGCTGGACCAAACCTATCAGAAAGCTGGACCAAACCTATCGGAAAGCTGGACCAAACCTATCGGAAAGCTGGACCAAACCTATCGGAAAGCTGGACCAAACCTATCGGAAAGCTGGACCAAACCTATCGGAAAGCTGGACCAAACCTATCGGAAAGCTGGACCGAACCTATCGGAAAGCTGGACCAAACCTATCGGAAAGCTGGACCAAACCTATCGGAAAGCTGGACCAAACCTATCGGAAAGCTGGACCGAACCTATCGGAAAGCTGGACCGAACCTATCGGAAAGCTGGACCAAACCTATCGGAAAGCTGGACCGAACCTATCGGAAAGCTGGACCGAACCTATCGGAAAGCTGGACCAAACCTATCGGAAAGCTGGACCAAACCTATCGGAAAGCTGGACCAAACCTATCGGAAAGCTGGACCAAACCTATCGGAAAGCTGGACTGAACCTATCGGAAAGCTGGACCGAACCTATCGGAAAGCTGGACCTAACCTATCGGAAAGCTGGACCGAACCTATCGGAAAGCTGGACCAAACCTATCGGAAAGCTGGACCTAACCTATCGGAAAGCTGGACCAAACCTATCGGAAAGCTGGACCGAACCTATCGGAAAGCTGGACCGAACCTATCGGAAAGCTGGACCAAACCTATCGGAAAGCTGGACCAAACCTATCGGAAAGCTGGACCAAACCTATCGGAAAGCTGGACCAAACCTATCGGAAAGCTGGACCAAACCTATCGGAAAGCTGGACCAAACCTATCGGAAAGCTGGACCGAACCTATCGGAAAGCTGGACCAAACCAATCGGAAAGCTGGACCGAACCTATCGGAAAGCTGGACCAAACCTATCGGAAAGCTGGACCAAACCTATCGGAAAGCTGGACCAAACCTATTGGAAAGCTGGACCAAACCTATCGGAAAGCTGGACCAAACCTATCGGAAAGCTGGACCAAACCTATCGGAAAGCTGGACCAAACCTATCGGAAAGCTTGACCAAACCAATCGGAAAGCTGGACCGAACCTATCGGAAAGCTGGACCAAACCTATCGGAAAGCTGGACCGTGAACCTATCGGAAAGCTGGACCGTGAACCTATCGGAAAGCTGGACCAAACCTATCGGAAAGCTGGACCGTGAACCTATCGGAAAGCCAGAAACTTTCAGATATGTTCAAACCCCGGTCATTTGCAAAAGGATAATGTGCGTAAACAAAGAAAGCCTCAGCGGGAACATCCAACAATCCATGCTTAATCTTGAAAACCATGACGAAGTCTGCAACAAGACATCTTTGCTCCAATGACTCCAATGTGGGGTACTACTCCAAATGGAGTAGCTTCTGTTAGTAAGGGTTAAACTAAAAAGCTCGAACATAATCATTGGGGACGTCCATGAACTACGACGTTCAGAGAGGGGGGTGGGGGTAAGCATCGAAAACGTCGACGTTTTTAGGTGCTCAAGAAGCTTTTGTCCGCAACTGTATTACAAGGAAAACTCGACACAGTTCATGTTTCCAACTGCCAAAATGGTAGTTGATGGTCAAAAAGTTTCTTTTTCATCGATTCTACACTACTATGTAAATTTTATTGTACAGGGTGTCCCAAAAAAAATGACAACATTTCTTTTTGCCGCCATTTTCGCAATTTTTGACCAAATTGTTCGAAATTTGAAACATAAGTGCCAAAAAACTGGGAATTTTATGTGTTAAAATTTGGTGCATCAGGATTGACCCAGTCCTAAGAAATTCAACAATATATAGAATTTAGAAATTTCAATTAAATGTAGAAACAGCATCAAAAATGGAAACTTTTCTTTTTGCTGTATCTTCTTTAATTTTGGTCTGAATTGGATGGAATTTTGAATATATGCGCAGAATAACGGGTTGATTTGTAGATCAAAAGTTGGCGCATGAACCCAGCCCAGCTCTTGAAATAAAAAATCCCGATCGCAATACAACGACAACATTGATTTTCGCGTCCCTTACTTGTAATGAAGCTCCTGTAAGCGTAATTCAGTCTGTCACCCCAAACATGCTAAGAAATGTTTATGATGCTTATGGGAAACGGTTGCAGCAGTGTATTAACTCAAACGGAGGTCATCTGGATGGTGTTCTTATTCCTTAGTTCTCAGAGTTTGCACGTTCTTCATTTTGCTGCAGTAAAAACGCTGATTTTCTTTAGTTTCCAAGTACCAGCGATATGGACTGATTAATGCCAGAACTTATGACCTACAAAATATCTGCGCATATATTAAAAATTTCATCCAATTCCGACAAAAAATAAAGAAGATACAGCAAAAAGAAAAGTTTCCGTTTTTGATGCTGTTTCTACATTTAATTGAAATTTCTAAATTTTATATATTGTTGAATTTCTCAGGATTGGGTCATTCCTGATGCACCAAACTTTAACACATAAAATTCCCACCTTTTTGGCACTTAAGTTTCAAATTTCAGACAATTTGGTCAAAATTTGCGGAAATGGCAGCAAAAAGAAATGTTGTCATTTTTTTGGGACACCCTGTAGATTTTTCAATGTCGGACACAGTACCAAGTTTAGTCGGGGGGGGGGGGATCTGCCAAAAACGCCGTAGTTTTTAAGGGGGTGTGCTGAAAACGTCGAAAAACGTTGGGAGGGAGGTGGGGCTGCAAAATTTTAAATTTTTTAACGTTGTAGTTTGTGGACGCCCCCATGTAGTGATGTTGAAATCTTTAACCAGTCAGTATCAGTTAGGTCTCGAAATTTTTGGTTCCATTTTTCTTGCCCGGTTCGGCTAAAACGTTGTTGTGGGCTGCATAAAAGCAGTTTTATGAGCCGGTTTATATAAGGGTTGACTCTTCCCGGAGAAATCTCAACTTTTTGTCTCCGATTTGGCTAAAATTTTGTATTTTCGTATAATTTGACCAAGAAAGGCATTTTATGACCTTCTCGGCCATTTTTGAGAAGGTCACTTTTTCGACCCTCTCACAGATTTCGAGTCATAGCTCGGCACCAAATAACCATAGGAACTTGCGAATTGCATATTTAGAATCAGAAAATTATTCTCTTTCAAATAATACCCTACTCGACTGCTTTGTAGATTTGAATTTGAAAGAGAATAATTTTCTGATTCTAGATATGCAATTCACAAGTTGCTACGATCATTTGGTCCCGCGATATGACTCGAAATCTGTAAGAGGGTCGAAAAAGTGACCCTCTCAAATATGGGCGTGAAGGTGATAAAATGTCTCTTTAGGTCAAATTATATCAAAATAAAAATTTCAGCTAAATCGGAGGCAAAAAGTTGAGATTTGTCCAGAGGTTAAGGAGCAAAAGTCGATTCCTAGAGAAAGCGGCTCCTAAAGTGCCATGCCATCCATTACATACATTTCGATTCTTGTCCAGTAAGGAGTAACTCTTGCACTGGATTCTACCTTGTACTCCTTTAATTTTGATTGCAGCCAGATTGCCTGGTCTATAAAAATTGGATACCAAATTTGCTTTCCGGAAAAAGCGCTACAGGTGGGTGGTCACGGGTTACATGCATTCACGAATGAGGAAGCAGCCAGTTGGTCTGTTTGGGCTCTAAAGGTGCCATCATTTTGCAGCTCTGCAAAAGCAGTGTGAACAGCTGCCCAACGCTCTGTATTTGGGTCAGTCCTGCTTCGTCAAAAGCGGATCGTCAAAAACCTTCGCTCAGGCAAAACTGGCCTGTACCGACTTGCCAAACGGACGTCTAGCCCACCCAATTCACCAGAAACAGCGAGATATTCTGGCTGCGGTAGGTGGTAGGCACTGGTACAAGTCCTGGTTGTAGTCTTTGTCTTATAGTCTGCACCATATATGGTGCCATTGGTCCAGGTACCGGTATTGTGTAACCGTATATGGTGTCAGTACCACAAATGGCGTTAACATGCATTTTGCGAGAAAGTCAGCTTAGGTCAGCTTGCCTGAAGTAAAATGGACAATTTTGAGGCGAGGTTATCCGATTTTGGCTCAAATTTTGCATGCACACATATGTATATTGATGTAAGAAACATTTTCAGCTTCCGGGAGGCCCCGGTTCCAGAATTAGAAAAATCAGAAAATTTCGGTTTTTCGGCAATAACTC
This sequence comes from Sabatieria punctata, assembly GCA_030248155.1. NCBI lineage: Eukaryota > Metazoa > Nematoda > Chromadorea > Araeolaimida > Comesomatidae > Sabatieria > Sabatieria punctata. Next base: position 38,237 of record JASANB010003821.1, read on the forward strand.
GCTTATTTTTCGTCGTAGCGAGTTCGCAATGGCATTTTTGAAATTCTCGCGTCACGCTCGATCAGGCCAAGTGATTCAAAATAATTTTTTCGAAAAAAAATTTTTTCTGCCCCACTGGAGGGCTGATTCCAGGAAA